>JARYGA010060607.1:0-40940 GCA_030545235.1 Helianthus tuberosus
TTGAAGTGTGTTTTTCTGAAACGCATTTGACCAAATAATGATTCTGTACATGCTATTCTAAAACGCAATATAATAAACAATATTATAAAACGCAATATTATAGCTATTGTGTTTTAGAGAAGTTGGAAAATATCCCCACCCACAAGCAGCTAAACAAAATCAATGTCCTCAAGTTTGTACCCATTCTCTTGGATCACTTCAAAAAGCGCAAAATTCAAATGCAAACAAACAAAACACTTTTCAGGTACTTTATTGCGTTTTATGCTATCACAACCAAAATGAAATCAGTTTAAACGCATCGACTACAGGAAACGACTCGAAGAAAATGTGGAAGATGTTTTGTGACAAACTCCGGTTGAAACTCACCGGCTCGGTGTGTACAACCACCACGCCAATCCTCGCTTCTCTTGTGCATATTAACACCGGCAACAACCGTACATCGTTAGTTTATAATACGAATCGATTGAATTCGCCGATGGTGCATACCGCTAGTAGCGTACCGGTGGCCAGAGCAATGGTGAGGGACACTGAAAAGCAAGTTGGAGCAGTTGGACAGAAAATGGAGGTCGGATTGTGAGAGGAGGCGGAGATCGATGACGAGAATGGAGTTTAGCCGAAGAACGGTTGGAATCAGTGTTTGCGCTACCAAGAGCGACGGTGGTGGCCATGGAAGAGAGATTTGGAGAAGACGGGGGGATTGGTGCGATGAATACTGATTTGGGGGAACCGACTTTTTGTGTGTTTGATGATAATGTCGTTTGTGGACCAAAATACCCTTCTCCTTATTTTATCTATCTTGCCACGTGTCATCCTACTATTGCTTCCTACACTTCCTATCCAAAACAAACTTCCTATTTGATCCTTTCCCTATAAAATATAACATTTTATATAATGATAAATATGCTATTAGAATAAGAATATTTTTGTCTACAATTGGGTCTAAGTTTCATTAAAAATTGAGTATGTTTAAATATAAAGTATTTTTATAATTTAATTATTAAACGGTTGCCCAAAATACCTTATATTTTTATTGGTTAACTTACCCATGATGCATCCTTTTAATAACATAAATTTATATATATATATAATTAAAAATTTTGGGAAATGTTACATTTTTGCCCCCAAATACCGCCCGGAAAACGCCGGAAACCGCCTCCCCTCCGCTACGGTGGGCATGTTTGGCCTATTTGTTTGCTGTGGCGTGTTTTAAAAAACGCTAAAGGGGCAATGGTTTGACCAATGTACACATCACCACTACACCCATTTTAGAAAACGCCCAATAATGCCCATTGCTGACTGGGCTGCCACATGGCGCAAAACGCCTAAGGGTGAATCATGCCCACTACACATGGTCTAAAGATATCACCGATTCCTGGTGAAAAATTTCTTCCTAAATCCGAGGGACCCCACCCAGGG
This sequence comes from Helianthus tuberosus, assembly GCA_030545235.1. Taxonomy (NCBI): domain Eukaryota; kingdom Viridiplantae; phylum Streptophyta; class Magnoliopsida; order Asterales; family Asteraceae; genus Helianthus; species Helianthus tuberosus. Next base: position 1,417 of record JARYGA010060607.1, read on the forward strand.
TCGTGGTCAGGGAGCCCTCCCCAGACTCCACATGTGGTTTTTCTTAGTTTCATAACATCTTGGTGTTAACAAAAGAGAATAAAATAAAAAATCACAAATAATGTAAATACAGTATTACAAACATAATTAATAAGGGACTAATGTTGACAACCTGATAATTGTTAAGGGGGAGATGTGGAAGCAGAATTATTCAAATCAGAAGCTAAAATTGTTGCAACGAAATCGCACTGATTGATTGGAGTTTGAACGTTGAAGAGGTTTCATGAATCGAATTGTGACTTGTGAGTACACACCTCTCTTGAGAAGAAGAATTTGATCACAGCCAGGTACTTACATTACAAAACATTATTGCATGAAATCACTGTTAAAAGCTTTTCAGGTGACTTGATATCAGTTTTTTTTTTTTTTTTTTTTGTTACAACCAGGTTGAACAGCTTATGGGAAAAATGAACATGTCATGTGGGGACAATGGGTATTTTGATGAGTGCAAAGACATAAAATCTGACACCGAGCCTGCGAAAGTGGTGCACAATGAAGTAATAGGCTTGATAACTGTAAACGAGGACCCGGCTTTATCCAAAATGAGGCGTCGAGGGTGGTACTTGGCTTCTAGATGCACGGTGCACGTGTGTAACTCAAGGGACATGTTTGTGGACTACCATCCGTTGAGTGGTCACGAGGTGATTTTGGACAACAAGAATCATGTTGAGGTGGCAGGGATCGGTTCAGTGGTGCTTCGATTCACCACGGGTAAGGTTTTGACTCTTTCAAATGTTTTTCACATCCCCGCGATCAGTAAGTGTCTCATATCACTTGGGAAACTTGCTAAGATTGGGTTGAGCATGTCTTTTGATGCTGGGGGAGTCATCATTGTTGAGAAGAATCGACAGACTGTGGGAGAAGGATACAATGAGGATGGATTGTTTCGGTTGAGAATCGTGGAAGAATGAACAAGTAGTCATGTTGGTTTTTAGCCATAAAACTCATCCATGGTTGCATAGAAACTAAGGGGTTTGTTAGAATTGTTATATGCATTAATCAGTGAACCATGTGGAACCTCTATCGCACATGTGTGTTTATCAATAAATTTTAACCTGAAAAGAACCTTCTTATCTGTCTAGTATTCTAGTATATTACACTTTTTGATCACACTATGAAACATACACATAATGTTTGCTTCATTGCTTTTATGGTGTTAAATGATTCATGTCAAATAATCTATGCTATAGTAGACTTTGACATCCGTTTGCATGTACTTGAAAAGAGCTCATACATGTTAACAAATCAAATTAATTATGTGTCTTGAGGAATTTGTTTTAAATCTAAACAAACAAGATCAGTTTCCTTTAAGTAACCACAAAACTAAGTCATTATGTAACCTTTTAGAGTTACAAATAGAGAGGCTCTAAGGCTAGGGTGTGGTATAAAGCCCCTAAAAGCTTTATTAGGTCACATCAGCGTCATGTCACATAGAGGGCTTTAAAGCCCTTCCCTTTAACTTGCATGCAATGCAATGGTTTAAAGCCTCTTTAAAGTCTTCTATTAAACAAAATACAAAAAATAAATAAAGAGCAAAAGATTTGATTGGTTGAAAAGTATGGGCCCTACCTGCACCCCCTTTTAGCGCTCGTTACTGCAATGGAGCCCAGGGGTGGCTATAGGACGCTAAAAATGGTGATTTGGCCACGGGCGCTATACCACACCCCTGACCTAAGTTCTTTATACAGCTCGACTTGGTGGTGGTAATTAACAGATTCGCATCTTCTAGTGTATTTGTAAGTTCTCCATTTTTATAATTCTAAAAATGATACATATAGTTTGTGATTATACTATATATACACACATAACTAGATATTTAAAAAAAGGAACAAAATATATAAACAACCGGTTCCAAGTTCAAGCCACTGTATGGGTTTAAGGTGGAGTGATGGCTTAGATCACTCATCTATAGTTGCATAGAAACTACGGGATTAGTTAAAAATTGAAATGTAATTCTATGTTGTTTAGGGTCGGGTTTTGACAGTTTGATGAAAGTTCGTTGCTAAACTGAGTAAATTACAAAAATCGTCCTTTATGTATGTCACTTATTGCAAACTGTGTCTTTTGTCTTCAATAATTACATAAAACGTACTCGATGTTTGCAAACCCTTACAAGTTATGTCCTTTAGCCCTAACCCAGTTAATTTTTTGTGGTTAAATCTGACCAAATGGACCCCACATGAGGGTATTTTGGTCATTTTACTTTCATGTTGGGTCCATTTGATCAGATTTAACCACAAAAATACTCTCATGTGGGGTCCATTTGGTCATATTTAACCACAAAAAATTAACTGAGTTAGGGCTAAAAGACATAACTTGTAAGGGTTTGCAAACATCGAGTATGTTTTCTGTAATTATTGAAGACAAAGGACACAGTTTGCAATAAGTGACATACATAAAGAACGATTTTTGTAATTTACTCTTGCTAAACCATTAACTATGGTTTTGAAAAATGACAAGCCAAACAAGTCGTGTTGGGCAGGTAACTAATTTGATGGTTTAACATTTCGGTTTTAACAGTTCAGAATTGAAGTTTTACAAAAGAAAAATGTGGTTAATGATTAAAATAAATATATATAACTATACATTTCTAAATATACTTATTCTAAATCAGACCGCGTCATCAAACAATGAAAACATAACCGTTTGAATCTCAAAGCAATTAAACCAGTTGACTTGCTTCGATTTGAAAAAGATAGGCTTCGAACGGTTTTTTAACACTTGTGCATAATTCTTTCAAATTCACAAATTTGAAGATGATTCCAACTTGTATGTTAAATGTTTAATCGTGTTGTAGTCAAACTTCAAATATTCACATTTCATCATCATCACATAGTCACTAAATCCCACTAAAATATTCATTTACAAACATTAATGTAGCATAAACCATCATCATGGCTAAAACACTTGGTAACATGAAGAATCCCAAACCAATCCAAATAGACGCGATACAATCCTACTCGTATTGATAGTTTCTGAAAAGAGTGTTATCGGGCAAACGTTACCTCTATCCATAAGAAAATCGAGTTTACTTTTGACGGACCCCACCTACATGATAATATTAAAACATTATCCTAACCTAACACATTTTCACTTGAACTTGAACAATGCTATCGACATCCTTTTCCACACCACCACCACCAATCACAACCAACCACCCTCCTCACTCACCGGAAACACTCGCAACTCTTATAACCACCACCAAAACCATCAAACAACTCCACCAAATTCACGCAGCCGTAATCCGCCACAACTTCCATAAGCACCCACAAGTCAACTTCAAACTACAACGCTCATACTCTTCATTCAACCGCCTTGATTCATCTCTCACTCTTTTCAACCACACCCACAATCCCAACGTCTTCTTCTACACTTCCATCATCCACTCTCACACTGTTCACAATCTCTATATCAAAGCAATCAAACTATACATACAAATGATATCACAAGATGTTGAACCCAATCAGTTCACATTTTCAGCAGTTTTAAAGGGTTGTCGTTTAGATATTGGAAAACTGATTCATACCCACGTGGTTAAACTCGGTTTTGATTCTAATATGCACGTGAGAACAGCTCTGGTTGATGTTTACTCACGAGGTGGGGATTTAAACTCTGCACGCCAACTGTTCGACACAATGCCTGAGAGAAGTTTGGTGTCGTTGACTTCTATGATAACCGGGTACGCGAAGCATGGGGAGCTAGTGAAGGCGCGTGCGTTGTTTGATGCAATGACTGAGAGAGATTCGGTGTGTTGGAATGTGATAATCGGTGGGTATGCGAAGTATGGAAAGCCTACGGACGCGTTAACTCTTTTTAGGGAAATGCTAAGTAAGAAGATGAACCCGGATGAAGTTACGTTAGTTGCGGGTTTATCTGCGTGTGGACAGATTGGGGTGTTGGAATCGGGAAGATGGATTCATTCTTATATTCAGAACAATGGTGTTTCCATGAATGTTCATTTGGGTACTGCGTTAATCGATATGTATAACAAATGTGGCAGTTTAAAAGACGCGGAATCAATCTTCAACAAGCTCAAGAACAAAGATGTTGTTGCGTACAACGCGATGATTACAGCTTACGCTATGCATGGGTTTTCTGAACAAGCTTTACTGCTTTTCAGTAACATGTGTCGGATGCAAACGACAAGACCTACAGATGTTTCATTCATCGGAATCTTGAATGCTTGTGCTCATTCGGGTTTGGTTTCAGTCGGAAAGGGTATCTTTCTTTCGATGAAAAGTAAACACAAGATCGAACCGACAATCGAGCATTATGGATGTATGGTTAACCTTCTTGGTCGAGCGGGTTATCTTGAACACGCATATGAGCTGGTCACAAACATGAAAATTGACCCTGATTCCGTGATATGGGGAACTTTACTCGATTCATGTACCCTACACAAAAACGTCGATCTAGCAGAACATATCGTCAAGTTTTTGGTAGATGGTAATCTTGCAAATTCGGGAACGTACATACTTCTTTCTAACTTATACGCCGCTACCTCAGACTGGGCCGGGGTGGCCCGAATGAGGACCATGATGAAGGACCATGGGGTGCATAAAGAACCCGGGTGCAGCTCGATTGAAGTGCATAACAAGGTGCACGAGTTTGTTGCGGGGGACATGAACCACCCGAGTTACGAAAAGATTTATATGATGTTGGAGGAGGTGAACGGATGGCTTAAGGATCATGGATACAGTCCACAAACGGATGTCGCGTTGCATGATTTGGGGAAAAAGGAAAGAGCGCGATCGTTGGAGGTTCATAGTGAGAAACTTGCTATCGCGTTTGGGCTTATTAATACTGAGGCTGGAAGTACTATCAAGATTGTGAAGAATCTTAGGGTTTGTTCGGATTGTCATGAGGTGACAAAGCTGATATCGAAGATCACGAGAAGGAGAATCGTTGTTAGGGATCGAAATCGGTTTCATTCTTTTGAAGATGGTTCATGTTCTTGTGGGGATTACTGGTGATATTGTTATAGCTACTGAGAGTTGTAAATTGAGTTACCAAACTCTAGATATAGTTACACAAACGACTCTGTAAAGATATTTCCAGTTTCAAACAAACACAATCAAGACATTCTTAGGAGAGTCTAAACGAAAATTAGTTTTTAGCTACTGAGAGTTGTAAATGGTGATTGACGTGAGTAGTTTTAGTCTCTTTGCTCTAAATTCTCTCATTCTATGCCCCCAAGTTGGCTCAAACTTATAGTGAAAGAAAAAAAAACTTATTAAATGAAGTGTAAATTGCTATTAATCAAATTTAATATGCAATAAATCGATTTAACTGGAAAACTTAAAACCAATTTTTCAATGTAACTTAGGGGTGAGCAAGTTTAGGTCCGGACCGAAAATAACCGAGAACCGAACCGAAAATATACCTAACCCGACCCGAACCCAAGTACCTAGGTATTTAGATCGGTTCCAATTTTTCATATAAAATAGGGTCGGGTCGGGTCAGTTCTCGGTTCTTTTCATGGTGAAACCCGACTTGGACCTATGGACCGGAACCGACCCTATATTTAGGGTAGTGAATCGGTTCTGTATTTTATGTTTGATCGGTTCTCAGGTCGGGTAGTGTCGGGTTTTTAATTTTGCTCACCCCTAATGTAACTTGTGTTACAATTTGATAAAACGAGTAAATGAATTAAGGAACAGAAGAATAATAAGAATAGAGGCATTCTTAGGTGTTTTTAAGGAGAGAAGGTGTGAGGTGGAGGAGACATATCCTCGCTCGTTTCTAATTGACCATTAGTTTAATCATCTTTGATGTGGGCAGTCTTAAAGACTATAGATAAACAACAATTAAGGTGTAAAAGGACCATAATACCATTATACTTAACCAGAAAAAAGGTAACAAAGTTAGTGCTAGGGGTCAAAACCATTACAAGATGCAACTTCAAGGTTTGATACGTCAAAAGATTCCTTTTTAAACTGAAAAAGGTTAATCTAGTTAAACCACAAGGGCCAAAATAGTAATTTACTCTAAAAAAAACCGCTTGCTCTCATAGGGTATAATGTATGTATTAAAGTGAGAATGATGAACTTCATAAAAACTCTTAAGCGAGTTCACAAAGTAACTTATTTAGTTAATAGGCCGTGTTTACATTAATTCATTGAATAAACAAGTCTTATACAAATTATGTTTTTTAATAAACGGGTCATGTTAGGTAAGGCCGTGGGGTATGGTGGGGTTTGGGTTGGGGCATTGGTTGACATGTGGAAAGCAAATTTAAACCCACGCCCATGGGGTATGGTGGGGCTTGGGTTGGGGGCATGAGTTTGGTTTGGCCATTGAGAGTCTGCCATATCACCTTGCTAGCCTGCCCCACGCCCGGCTTAAAAGCCAAGCCCCAAGGGCCACGCCCAAAACCCACGCCCCAACCCAAGCCCCCGAGGTGGTGACTTGGACGTTTTCAGCCAACCCACGCCCCAACCCAAGCCCCATACCCCATGGTCTAACATGAAACCTAACATGAATCTGTTTATTTTCATTTCAGGTTCAGGTAACCAAACTTAGCAAGAGTTAGGTAAGTCACAAAATAGGTTAATATCACGTTTAAAATGGCAATGAGTCCTAAATCAATTTTGGAAAGTGGTAACTCCATGACCTTCGGTTGGAGTCCCACTTGGTGCAGTTTGTTTGAAATATGTTTCAGGTGGGCGGGTCTGGTCACCAGCAATGTCTGCGTACGTAGGGCGTGAGTGGTTTTTCGTCAATGAGCTTGTCCAAGCGGCCAGTCTTGTATAGTATTCGTTGGCCGTTCAAAGCTGCCACGGTATTTTCTTGTATTATGTGTGTTACTTTCTACCTATAAATTCCTCTTTTTATAAACAACCATAAAATATTGTTCTTTAGATCATCATCATCATCGTACTCAGTATATCCCACCTATAGCAAAGCTAAGGTAGGGTCTGAGGAGGGTGGGATGTAGACAGCCTTACCTCTACCCCGTAGGAATAGAGAGGCTGCTTCCAATGAGACCCCCGGCTCGATTGTGGTTTTGCATCAAGCCTTGGACATAAGGCACATAACACTCAGCAATTGAGACAAACGCCAATTGGTGCATGTACCCCCTTGTCTTTCGGCTATCAACGCCACCACATGATGCCTGATTAACGATCCCCTCTTTTTAACGTTATTTTCACGAAATTAGTAAAATAACGTTAAAAAGTAGTGCACTTTTGCTTTTGCCCCCCCCGAGCGCCCACACATATATTACATTATATGAGCAGACCGCAAGCGGGGCTCAGAGACAAAAATGGCGTTCTCTGCAAACCCACGTAAACCAAGAAGCTAACCAACAAAAATGGCGTTCTCTGCAAATCCGCTGGCTCTCAGCGTTCCAGACCCTACCTTCGAGTCCTGGCTCCGAGACAGCGGTTACCTAGAGGTTCTCGACCAACGCACCTCCGATCTCCACCGTATCTCCACCACAACCACCGCCACCGCCACCAGTTCCAACTCCGCAACCGCCGATCCGCCGCCCGTCGCTACTGCCGTTAGCAGCGGCTTTTTCCTCTTGAACGTTCTCAACCACATCGGAATTCTACTCTCTTTGATAACAATTAATCCGTTCTCCAAACTCACTAACGAAGATTTTGCACGTGATACGCCGCCGTGGACCCTAGGGTTTGTTGGATCGTTTGATTCGTATAGTTTTCCGTCTTCTAGGTCGCAAGCGCGTATGAGAGTTACGGAGAATAATAAGAGATATTGCCGGAATTATTTCACTCTGTTTATCGTCTTCTTCGCCTGCTCTCTGTATGTATATGTTTTTCAGTTTGATAACAGTTTTTGTTTATTTGTTCTTAGATTTAATAACAATTTCTTTTTATGTGTTCTTAAATTGTTATTCGAATTCTGTGTTCTTAACAGTTTCAGTTTCTGCTTATGTGTTCTTCAATTGTTATTTAATTTCTGTTCATGTGTTCTTAAATATAGTAACAATTTCTGTTTATGTGTTCTTAACAGTTTCTGCTTATGTGCTGTTAAATATAATGACAATAGCAATTTCTGTGAATGTGTTTATAAGTCGATATATAATTTTCGTTTATGTGTTTTGTAAATGTTATTCAGTGTTTGTTTATGTGTTTTTAAATTGTTACTGTATTTCTGTTTATGTTTTGTTAACAGTTTCTGCTATGTGTTGTTAAATTTAAACAATTTATGTTTATGTGTTCTTGAATTGTTATTCGATTAGTGTTTATGTGTTTTTAAATTTAATAACAGTTTCTGCTTATGTGATCTTGAGTTGTTATTCAATTTCTGTTTATGTGTTCTTAAATTGTTAGTTAATTTCTCTTTATGTGTTCATAAATTCAATAGCAGTTTCTGCTTATGTGTTTTGTAATTGTTAGTCAGTTTCTGTTGATGTGCTCTTAAATTCAGTAACAGTTTTTGCTTATGTGTTCTTTGATTTAACTACAATTAGTTTCTGTTTATTGGCTCTTAAATAGTCAAATTTAATAACAAAATCTGTGAAAACCTTCATATTCTTTCTTACCTTTTTGTATTGTTAATTGATTGGTGTTGTATGTTGCTGATAATGTGTAGGTATCAAATACCGATCGCTCTTGCTGGTTTGGTATCCAGTTTGGCACTTTGGGATCTGTTTGCATACTGCAGTAAACGTTGGGGGTTAGATAATCATCCCGTTACTCGAGAATGTTTGCTTCGGTTGTTACAATGCGGTTAGTTTTCAATTTTCCATATCCAGATTCTTATGTGATTCAGTTTGTATGTAATGTGATCGATTGCATATTATATTCTTTGCGTTCGCTGGAACCGTTTTGATATCTGGTTACTGAATGACTACATTAGTATCTAATGAAATCTCTCTGATATTGGAATTTCAGCCACTGCAGTTGTTATATTCGTGTGCAATGTTCAAACAGCGATCATATACGCTCTTGCAGTTAGCTATGCAGGTCAGTCGAGCCATCTCTTTTTGATCATTGTGACTGTACTTTTTCTAAAGTGTGTAATCGTTGTAGTGATGATGCTGCATGCCTCGTTCCGGAAGCTGACTCCTATCAAGCAACCTACTAAAGGGAAACCGAAGTAGAAATTTTTGCAAAGATCTGGGCTCTTCGGTGATATAACGTAGGGGTGAACCGCGGGTTCATGTAAGCAGAGTTAATTAAGACAGGTAACATTAATTGTTAATGTCATGTAATCAATTTTTATTTATATGTTATGCAGCACATAGACCAGCTGTTAGCAAGTGTTATTCTTATCTGAGTTATGTTCTTAAAACTACTCAGTTGAGAGTTCGAGGTACCTACCTTTAATGGTGATTTTGTATAAAGTTCAAGAAAGCTTAATTGATTTGAGTGGACTCACATGAGATCAAGAAACCAAGTTAAACAATAATAATATATGTTTGGTGCACACTATGCTATAACTATGTATAAGTTCTGATCTTAATTTCTGTTTAAGGTGCTTATGATGGCATATTAGTTAAAACAATTCTTATAATGTGAAAGTAGATACATGTAGTTAAACTTGAAGTTTATAGGCTAGTTTATCAAGAGATGATTTATTAACAAAAGTTGTTAAAAGATATAGTACCTGTGATTACATATTAGTCCAGACAGCTGTTATAATGTTAAAGAAGATGCATGTAGTTACACTTGTCATTTATAAGTTACTTTATTATGAGATGATCTATTTACTAGCCAGAGTTATCAAGAATATAGCGTTCTCCTTGAATTGCATACAAAAGTTTTTTGTGTACGATTCCTTCTATTATAGCCCAGTTGTTTTTTTTGAACGGCAATATAGCCCAGTTGTAAAATTAACTTTCGATATGAGTGATGTTTCCTTTGATGATGGTGAAGCGTTTCGGTTGGGGCATTACGTGTTAGTTTTGATGAAATGTTTGGATGGGAAAGCGACTATGACAAGGAAAAAATATGCTGTTATATTTGTCTTCATTACTATATTCTTATAAAATTTCTAGATAAGTTACTTTTGGCGGTCAAGAGAAGTATACATGAACATGGTTAGAGAATGAGATTTGAAAGAGGTCCATCAAAATAGAATAATTTCTAAACAAGCCCTATTTATGTGAAGTTTTACATAATAAGAAGTATAGTGACCCTATTTCATAACTTATGGTTTGGCAACATATCATCTGTTATGGGTATCGAATCAGAGTAGGCCCGAGCGGAAGCGGAACAAACACACACACACTAGCAGAAAATAAAGAACACGAGAATTTACGTGGTTCGGTCAAGGTGACCTACGTCCACGGGTTGCAACTAGGGTTTTACTTTATTAGATGCTCACAACTGTTTTCAGAATGATACAGACTACAATTACATCATAGGTATTTATAGAACAAGATTAGGGTTTCCTACTTGGTCAACAAGTTAACTAAGTGGGCCTAATAACTAAGGCCGGCTAACCCTAATTAGGGCCGGCTACCCTAAAGCCTACGAACCCAACAATCTCCCACTCGGAGGCTTTGCATAGTTCACAAAGTGCATCCAATAAGCCCATCACTAGTAACTTCAGTAATCTTAATGTTCAAGTCTTCTCAGCCTCTAGTTCCAAGAACAAGCTAAGACTTCAGTCACATCCAAGCTACCTAGTTGCAACCACACCTCTCATCAAGTACATGAGAGACCAGTTGAAGCTCCCACAAGCTCCAACCCAACAGTCTTATCAGACCCATTCTCTATCTCAACCGGCTTGCACGATCCACCAGCTCTAGAGATACACCGAGAATTAATACCACTTTTCACATTTTGCAAACTATTTCTAGTAGAGCTTTTTTCTTTAGTCAGAGCCTTCGTCTTCAAAACCCAACGGTTCTTTGTGATTGTACCCGGAACACGACCCGTGCTCCCACTATCACCAAATCCCCTGACTGACTTAAACTTAGACCCCCGACCACATTCAACTGACATCCCCAAAGCACCATGATTCAAGTTCGCAAATTGAACCATCTTCCGCTTACTAGATTCAGTGAACCAGACTTTATGTTGTACAGGGACGGCTACTTCTCCGGCAGGTATCTCAACTAGATACAAGGATCCTCGTCTCCTCCCACAGGCAACAACAAGATTTCCATCAATCACCTTCCACTTCCCACCACCAAACTTAACATCTAGTCCATGTTTATCCAGTTGACTAAAAGAAATAAGTTTCTTCGTTAAACCTGGAATTACCCTAACGTTCTTTAAGTTCTATGTAGTGCCTAGTGGAGTCTTCAGATTGACATCTCCCATACCTGTAACATTAAGAACATGACCGTTAGCTAATCGTACCATTCCAAAGTCTCCTTTTTTTCAGATTCACCATCGTCTCCCCGCTGTGCATGGTCTCCCCGCTGTGCATGGCGTGAAACGAATAACCAGGATCCATAGCCCAAGAATCTATAGACTCTTCACAGCAAACTAGTACGTCACCGTCAGATTCATTTGACAGAGCTGTTAACATACCACGAGCAGTTCTTTCTTTCATGATATTAAATGCAACGCTCCTCGTCAAAGCCAATGTAATTTTACCTCTTGCCTTTTTGTCCTTTGAGTTCCAAATTACCTTGGCAGCTTTATCCATTTCAGCAGGTTTTTCTTCCAGTACCACATCCAAATCGCATTCACCAAGCAACGCCTCTATTTGCATTCTCCACCAAGCAAAATCAGTACCGTTGAACTTTTTGATTCAGAACTTCCCGTCTTCAGCCATAACAAACAAGAAAACCAGAAAAAACCACAAGGAACTAAGCAACCGAAACCCGAGCAAATTTCAATAAATCAGAAAGCCGAAACCCGAGCGTGAAATCAGCGATTAACCAGGGTTCAAGAACCGAAACCCTAATCACCAAACACCCCAAAAACCACCAGATCTGCAACAGCAAACCCTACGGCGCAAACCCTAGACCTTACGAGCCGTAACCAGAGAATAGGTACAGGCCGTAAAAACAAGTCGACGGCGACGGCAGCAACATCAGATCAAGATCTCTCGTCCAGCTGTTTCTCCCTCTCCTGCGATAACCGTGTGAACCGTGTATTTAACTGAACCTTTGGCTCTGGTACCACTTGTTAGGGGTATCGAATCAGAGTAGGCCCAAGCGGAAGCGGAACAAACACACACACACTAGCAGAAAATAAAAATAAAAAACGAGAATTTACGTGGTTCGATCAAGGTGACCTACGTCCACGGGTTGCAACTAGGGTTTTACTTTATTAGATGCTTACATATGTTTTCAGAATAATACAGACTACAATTACATCATAGGTATTTATAGAACAAGATTAAGGTTTCCTACTTGGCCAACAAGTTAACCCTAATTAGGGCCGGCTACCCTAAAGCCTACGAACCCAACATCATCATCACAAGAGATAATCTATAGCCTGACTTTGTTTGAAAGAAGAAAAATTCCATTGAAGGTTTTAAATGTTTTATTTAGCATGTGTTAGAAGTTATTCCCTACTCAGCACCCATAGAGATTTAATGAGTGTGAGGGTTAAAGGATTTGGAAGTTGGTTTGTATGAGTTTTTCCTTCAGCTTACAAAAAAACGATGTAGTTTAGATGACATATAGGGTTAGTTCCTTTAGACTATTCTAGCGCTTAAGTAAGCCGAAAACATACAAGTTAGTAGAAAAAAGGTTTTCAAAATGCTATTTCAAAGTTTTAGACAAGACATCTTGCTTTATATGCATAGGGTTAGTTCCTTTTAAAAGTTAGGGCATTTACTATCCCCTATATAAGGAAAATTCCAACCAAATCCTTCAATCAGTGGAATTCACAATCCTTCTATCCTTACCATTTTCCACATCTCCACCGTCTTGTGCACAAGATTAATGACTAGTTGTTATCACTCTTCCCATGTGAAGAAAGAGAGTATCTAAGGAAAATTCCAACCAAATCCTTCAATCAGTGGAATTCACAATCCTTCTATCCTTACCATTTTCCACATCTCCACCGTCTTGTACACAAGATTAATGATTAGTTGTTATCACTCTTCCCATGTGAAGAAAGAGAGTATCTAAGGTCCGGTAGACAAAGCATCTTAATAATCTGTCACAACAATATTAATACTCACCGAACGTTCTCAATGGACTTAAAATATAAGAAACCTAAAACTAAAACACTAAAAATAAAGAAAACAACAAAAAAAAATAATAAAACACTAAACGTAAATGAAAACTAAAAATAAAAATAATAAAGTGCAAAAAAAAAAAAAATCAAGAAAGGAAGAAACAAAAAGGTCAATAAGATAACCACATAACTTGCTAATTGTAATCAACGTTAAAGCGTAGAGAAACTGAAAACATACATAAAATAAGCATGAAAACGAATTATATTTGTCACATATTTTCGAAGAAAATTTACGTCGAATCGTAAACCAACTTAAATTTATACCGACACGTGCATAAAAATAAGCACGTAAGAAAATAGTTACGGCGTGTTTGGCGGTGTCGAAACATAAAATGACTCGAATTTATAGCGTTTAACGAAAACGTATTATATTTTACTCGACGTGTTTCCGAACAAAATATACGTTAAAACGTAGACCATTTGAACACATACATAAAAATAAGCATGAAAACATATTATATTTTACCTGACTCATTTATAGAAAAAAATTACATCAAAACGTAGACCAACAGAAAATGTACATAATAATAAGCATAAAGAATATATTATATTTGACCCTACTTATTAATGAGAAAAAATTACGTCTAAACGTAAATTAATTTAAATTTATAGAAACACGTAAAAAGCTTAATGACAAAATTTTTAGGAAGTTAAGAGGTTGAAATTGTTAACACTATGAAGGGGTATGGTCCTAAATCTCACACCGAAGTAGTCGCGAGTGACCATCATCCTTATCAAACACCTCCACTAGCAAGAACTTATCTGCGTTCGTGCGGGCATGTGCGAACGCAGTCAGCGATTCCAGTCGGTCAAGTGATAAGAAGACTTACCTTGTGTGCGAAAACGGATGTTTTCGTCATAATAAGGGATGAGATAACAACTGCAGTTACCGCACATAGCGATGCTGCTTATGTAACACCCTAGTTTCTTTTTAACGGTTTATCTGTAATTTACCAACAATTAGATGCGTAGTTAAGACTACACATACTGTAAAAATGCGTGTTTATTAAAACTTTTACAGTTCATAAGTTATTCTATATAACGTGGTTGAACTCGTTGTTTAAGATTTACAATTTATCAAAGTGCGGAAGCGTGTGTCTTTATCGTGTTCGGTTCTTCGTTGAGCTTGATCGTCTTCCGGCATCCAAGGTGTACCTACATTTCATAAACATGAAATGCTTTAGTCATACAAGGTTTAAATCATGTCTGAACGAGTCCGGGAACAATTGATTTTCAAAAGAAAAACAATATAAAAAAAAAAATATAATCTCCACCGTAAATTACGGTGGGGCCGTAATTTACGGTGGCACCTGGGTTTATGTTTTTCTACCGTAAACCAGTAGGCCAGCACCGTAATTATTTCATCTCCACCGTAAATTACGGTGGGACCGTAATTTACGGTGGACCCTGGGTTCAGCCTTTCCAATTTGCCGTAATTTGACACGAAATCTTTCGTATCTTACAAACCGCTTATCCGTTTGACCTACCGTTTCTTCCTACATGTTTGTAATTTGATTCTCCATCATATGGAGTTAAAATCCGACATCCGGCTTGATAAAATTTGAGACCTTTAAGTCTCCGGCTTATTACTCCTTTACCAAAATTTGACCCGTTTACGCATTTTATCAAACAAACGTATTTGTTTGATTTCTATATCACATACAACTCTTTAATTTAATATTACCTACCATTTTAGGTTCTAATCATAGGTTTATTACACAATTTAAACCCGTTTTCACTCGTATGCTTATTTTGACCCGTTAAGGGCTCTTAAGCACTTTCGAGCCTAAAATCGCTTTCAATTGCTTCTATAATTATTCTAAGTATTCATTAAATCATAAAACTCATTTCCAAACAACTTTTAAAGGTTGTTTGGTCAATTTAGCCACCAAGGGCGTTTTGGTCCATTTTAGTCCTTTATTAACAATGAAGGACTTTTGAAAGTATATTGGACCCATAATCCCTCTTTAACCTATGATTATGTTTGAAAAGTCATTAAGCTTTCCAAACGCCATGTTCATTACATAAAACATTTGGTTTACCTAACAAGTAACCAAATGTCCGTTTTGACCTCTTTTAACACTCTTGAACCATATGTTCTAAATGAGTGTTACCCTATTTCACATACCTGGCGCAGATCAATATATTGACCCGTTTTTAATACCTTGCTTTTATAACCGCTAATTCATAGCGTTGCTAACACTAATTTGACATTTACACCTGAAATAATATAGCTCGACAATAATCATTGGTCGCTATTGTCAAAGGGTGATATCTTCACCTTTTGACCCATTTGGTCTAAGTGACCGATTATGTTGGCGAGATGATATTTATTACCATCTCATCTATACGACTCGCTTCGGTTTACACCGTGTGGCCATTTCACTTATTAATTGAATTTCTTAACGCTTTTTAGCCTGTTATGGCTTACGCCTTACAGTGTCTTTCAAAACCAATAGTTATGGTCAACGCATGACCAATTTACCTTTTTACCCTTATTGTTTGTTTTGGTTTACCCTATAAGGTAACCATTCAAAGGTTCATTTTCCATTTGTCATAAAATGATCGAATTACCGATTTAATTCCTTTTTAAACCATCAACATGGTTTCTTGTCGTGTTTGACTACCTTGTTCCGTACGTTTACACGTCGGAACATCATACCTCAATTATGTATTTGCCTTTATCGTAACTAATACGATAAGGGAGTATTCTAACATATAAGACTAGTGTAAGCTATACTTACCTTGCATCCGAATTATGCTTTTTCCGCCATTCTTGCTTCGTTTGACCCGCTTCCTTTCCAAGCCTCCACCTAGCTTGTCAAGCGTCAAACTATCATCATAATTCGTAAGACGGTTATATTAGTCATCATTAATTATGACTATTCCATCTTACATATTTTCTATCACAATTACCCTTCGATCTTATTAATGGTCGGTTTGACTACTAAAAGTCAAACGCCCCTTAGCATATAAA
Organism: Helianthus tuberosus; assembly: GCA_030545235.1. Lineage (NCBI taxonomy): Eukaryota > Viridiplantae > Streptophyta > Magnoliopsida > Asterales > Asteraceae > Helianthus > Helianthus tuberosus. The sequence goes on from JARYGA010060607.1 coordinate 17,551, forward strand.
TGCACATTCAAGTTCTATCTATCAATTGGTAGCTAACATGATCTTATACACTTAGTTACCTGAACATGGCTACCAAATTTCATTATAACATTCAAACCCATTTCAATCATGTATGAACAAGTTCCCAAATCACTTAATTTGTTTGAGTGCCTTGTTTCTATTTTCCATTATGATGATTTTAAACATAAACTTATCATCATCTTTACTATTACATAAAAACCCACTTCCTAGTTTACTTGTTAATCACATACAAGTGATATTACTTCAAGTTCTTCATGATTTCATTATATTTAACAAAACCCACTTCTAGTTACTTATGAACTCTTAACAAAATCTCTAATTTGTTCAAGTAGTTCATTCATATGAGTTAGTATGATGTTTATAAACACCATTAGAACATCAATTTCATCAATTCAACCAAAACCCACTTAGCTCATAATAGGGTAATTATCAAATCCCTAGTTTGACAACAATTCATCAAGATTCCTACTAGGGTTTGTTTCTAAACCAAGATATAATCAAAATAACACTCATAGATTCAAGATTCATTCCAGAATTTCGATTATGATTGTTCATCATAATCTCAAAGTATCACCAAATCATAAATTTCAACATACCTTGTAATCCCCATGACTAGGTGATCACGAATTCATGTTCATGCAGTGATTTGGCTCTTGATTTGGGCTTCAATTTGATGAATTTCTGTGTTTTAGGGTTTGAGCTTAAGAGCTCTTCTTGGCTCTGTGTTTTGTACGACCAGAACACACACAATGGTGTGTGTTTTGGTGTCTTTAGATTTTAATTAATAAAACCCATTTTCCCACTTTAACCATTTTAGTCCCTCAACCTTATCCAAGTTTATAAAGGTTTCTACATCAAGTTCCTCATTATTTTTAAGACTCTAGACTAACTAGGTTGATATTCCTAGTTATTTAGTGGGTTCCGGGAGTTATAACCCGTTTTATTTTAAGTCCCGTTGACTCGGGCTCTTATAAACTCAATTCATCAAAACTTTGTTTCGTTTGTATCTAATATTAGGATTTCTTATTAAATCCCAAATATTTACCGGGTTATTTTTACTACTAGCGGCACTTTACCCGTCTTTTAGTATTAATGTGGGTTAATTATCAAACCCGTTTTCGGGGTGTTACAAGTCTACCCCTCTTAAGGAGGTTTCGTCCTCGAAACCTTTTCTTACTTAATTTATCAAGTTCAACTCCATGCATTTGCTCTCGATAATCAATTAAGCATTTCTCATACCTTGACAGATTGTTAGTATTACCAGAAAAGTATGGTAATATTCTTTTGGTTATTAATCATCTACATATCTTACATGACATAATGCAACTTGAAATAACGTAATCTCGTTATTTCCACTAGTTTAATTAACTTAGCGATATTCCTCGCTTTCATATACTATCGAATTATTTATGAATCCATTACTTTGACCCGTTTAAAGGTCTCTAGTGAAATCTTTCACTTCTAGCAACAATTTCTTTTATTTTCAAATTTATTTATTCGGTTTAGTTATACCGAATTTACCGTTTACAAGCGAACCAAATTTCTTAACTTGAATTGCTGACTTTGGTCGGTTTCACTAACTAGACTCATTTGTCCAGTTCCTTTTTACCGCTTGCTTGGTTATAATGTGATTCTACTTCACATTACATTTCTTGACCGTGATTGTGTTACATCATGTTTAATTTATATCAACCTTTCATTTTCGAAAATATCTCACTTTTCGAATATATTGTCTTGCGCCTAACCGTGTCAAGACTTGTATCTTTCATACTTATCATTTAAATTCCTATCAGAATTTATATTTGTAAAAACATTATTTCTTACTAAAACCGAAGTTTTTAGTTTTAGGATCTTCTCTTTAACTTCTGTCAATTATCCATTCCAGGATATTGACAGTCCAAAATTTATTCTTTTACAGCCTTTGTTTTATGCGGGGATTCTCAATTTATCCGTCGCTTTGTCTAATTAACCCCGTAAGTTTTATCGTTTTGCTCTATAGGCTATTTTATTAGACTTTCGCCTCTTTAAGGCTAGGTCCTTATAGTCTATTTCTTTCTAGTCGTGACCCGTAGGTCATATTAGTCTCGTAGACTTTTCCATTGTTTATAACCCCAAGGGTCATATTGATCCCGTAGATCATTCTTTACGCATGTCTATATTGAAATATATATATGGTGTCAAAGCACTCTTTTTATGTTTGAAAATCATTTGTTTTCACCCCCGAACTTCATTTGACCTTGACCGTAGTCTAAGGCTTCATTTGTTTACTTTCGGGCTAATCCTCCGACTTTATGACTTCTGACGTTATTTACGCGTCAGTTTGTCTCAAGCTTACCGTTATCCGGCTTGCGCTTACTTATGCCATTAAGCATTTATACTTTAGTCAACCCGTTCAACCTCAAAATGGTTGAATATAATTATCAAAATTTCTGTTTACGAAATTTTTATGGTCTTTTAGTCATAACTCATAATCCGAGTCTTTTGACTTTAAATTCATGTTCTCGTCTCTCGGTTTACGCATGTGTTTAAATCCTTACCCATCAACCGGGTGTTTTACCGAAGTCGTTATTATTGCAACCCTCCCGGTATGCAATAAGACCTCGCTTCATTTTTATATTCCGACTTTGTCTTTAAGTTGGACGTTTTACTAAAAACGACCCGTTAAGGGACTCATTTGCAATTTTCCGGGTTCGAGCGTAAGTACACTCCCTCCCAATACTTGTCTAATCATGCTTGCGTTTTCTGGGTTCGAGTGTATGTACACTTCCTCCCAATACTTGTTTAATCATGCTTGCGTTTTCTGGGTTCGAGTGTAAGTACACTCCCTCCCAATACTTGTTTAATCATGCTTCTTTGTCCCTTCACTCGGGCTCATTATCCTAATGTAATACGCTTCCGTCACTCGGTTGTGCGTTTACATTATTATCAAATATTTTGCTTGTCTGATTCATTTGGGTACTTTTTACTTAGTCCCATTCACCCCGCCCTTACTACATCGGACATAACTGCGCTCATTATAAGAAGCTCATGCTATCATGTGTTCACTACTTACTTGGCCAGAGTAAGCGATCAACACGTGGTACGCGTGACCTTATTATAATTACCACATCACGTCCCATGTAAGTAACTCCTCAAATTATTTCATGTTTATGGTTTCATTTGGTAAAACTTTATTTAATTGTTAGTTAACAATTATTAGTTTTAATCGTTTATCCTTGAACATGTACAATGTCCCTTTTTATAAACATTTATTCACATTCATTGATGTGATCATTACTTTTCTCAATAGGATTTGTATTGAGAATACTTACTTGGATGATCACTCTCGTCCAAGTTTCTATATAAACAAGTCTTGTTATTCATTTGTTATTCATCATTGTGAATAACACATTTCCTATTAAATTTCTCTTGGAAATCAAGTTTTCCAAGTTCTATCATATGTGTATGCAACCGTTATTACATACGTGTTTGTTGCATATAACGACTCGTGCGATTAAATTTAAAAGTGTGCACCTGGTGATGCTTGCCCTAACGGGCTTCTCTTGTCATTAGTCTTGTTCGCGACCGTTACGCGATTTTGGTCCTTAATGAGTATGCTCTTCCCGTCATACCTCGGACCGTTCCATCATCATATCCATAATTCGTTTGACTCTCGTCGTCTTCAAACGCGAGTGTCCTTCATTTAAAACATTCACAAAAGTTAGTAAAGTCGACTTCAATAATCGCCCGTATTATAATACAAGGCATTTTCTACTATACACGTCAACGCGCGTATTTTCGTCAACCCTAACAATCATTTAAATTGGGGTAACGTATACCACACGATAGCTCTATGTGTTGTTTACAACACTTTGGCATACTAACTAATAACGTACTTGTACTTACCGGATTTGCGATCAAGCTTCGAACCGAACACTATTCTTTGTCAAGAGCATAAGGTTTAAGTCCAAGCATGGTTCCTCCCAACCATACTCGAATCTCTTAAACCAAGGCTCTGATACCAACTTGTAACACCCTAGTTTCTTTTTAACGGTTTATCTGTAATTTACCAACAATTAGATGCGTAGTTAAGACTACACATACTGTAAAAATGCGTGTTTATTAAAACTTTTACAGTTCATAAGTTATTCTATATAACGTGGTTGAACTCGTTGTTTAAGATTTACAATTTATCAAAGTGCGGAAGCGTGTGTCTTTATCGTGTTCGGTTCTTCGTTGAGCTTGATCGTCTTCCGGCATCCAAGGTGTACCTACATTTCATAAACATGAAATGCTTTAGTCATACAAGGTTTAAATCATGTCTGAACGAGTCCGGGAACAATTGATTTTCAAAAGAAAAACAATATAAAAAAATATATATAATCTCCACCGTAAATTACGGTGGGGCCGTAATTTACGGTGGCACCTGGGTTTATGTTTTTCTACCGTAAACCAGTAGGCCAGCACCGTAATTATTTCATCTCCACCGTAAATTACGGTGGGACCGTAATTTACGGTGGACCCTGGGTTCAGCCTTTCCAATTTGCCGTAATTTGACACGAAATCTTTCGTATCTTACAAACCGCTTATCCGTTTGACCTACCGTTTCTTCCTACATGTTTGTAATTTGATTCTCCATCATATGGAGTTAAAATCCGACATCCGGCTTGATAAAATTTGAGACCTTTAAGTCTCCGGCTTATTACTCCTTTACCAAAATTTGACCCGTTTACGCATTTTATCAAACAAACGTATTTGTTTGATTTCTATATCACATACAACTCTTTAATTTAATATTACCTACCATTTTAGGTTCTAATCATAGGTTTATTACACAATTTAAACCCGTTTTCACTCGTATGCTTATTTTGACCCGTTAAGGGCTCTTAAGCACTTTCGAGCCTAAAATCGCTTTCAATTGCTTCTATAATTATTCTAAGTATTCATTAAATCATAAAACTCATTTCCAAACAACTTTTAAAGGTTGTTTGGTCAATTTAGCCACCAAGGGCGTTTTGGTCCATTTTAGTCCTTTATTAACAATGAAGGACTTTTGAAAGTATATTGGACCCATAATCCCTCTTTAACCTATGATTATGTTTGAAAAGTCATTAAGCTTTCCAAACGCCATGTTCATTACATAAAACATTTGGTTTACCTAACAAGTAACCAAATGTCCGTTTTGACCTCTTTTAACACTCTTGAACCATATGTTCTAAATGAGTGTTACCCTATTTCACATACCTGGCGCAGATCAATATATTGACCCGTTTTTAATACCTTGCTTTTATAACCGCTAATTCATAGCGTTGCTAACACTAATTTGACATTTACACCTGAAATAATATAGCTCGACAATAATCATTGGTCGCTATTGTCAAAGGGTGATATCTTCACCTTTTGACCCATTTGGTCTAAGTGACCGATTATGTTGGCGAGATGATATTTATTACCATCTCATCTATACGACTCGCTTCGGTTTACACCGTGTGGCCATTTCACTTATTAATTGATTTTCTTAACGCTTTTTAGCCTGTTATGGCTTACGCCTTACAGTGTCTTTCAAAACCAATAGTTATGGTCAACGCATGACCAATTTACCTTTTTACCCTTATTGTTTGTTTTGGTTTACCCTATAAGGTAACCATTCAAAGGTTCATTTTCCATTTGTCATAAAATGATCGAATTACCGATTTAATTCCTTTTTAAACCATCAACATGGTTTCTTGTCGTGTTTGACTACCTTGTTCCGTACGTTTACACGTCGGAACATCATACCTCAATTATGTATTTGCCTTTATCGTAACTAATACGATAAGGGAGTATTCTAACATATAAGACTAGTGTAAGCTATACTTACCTTGCATCCGAATTATGCTTTTTCCGCCATTCTTGCTTCGTTTGACCCGCTTCCTTTCCAAGCCTCCACCTAGCTTGTCAAGCGTCAAACTATCATCATAATTCGTAAGACGGTTATATTAGTCATCATTAATTATGACTATTCCATCTTACATATTTTCTATCACAATTACCCTTCGATCTTATTAATGGTCGGTTTGACTACTAAAAGTCAAACGCCCCTTAGCATATAAATGCACATTCAAGTTCTATCTATCAATTGGTAGCTAACATGATCTTATACACTTAGTTACCTGAACATGGCTACCAAATTTCATTATAACATTCAAACCCATTTCAATCATGTATGAACAAGTTCCCAAATCACTTAATTTGTTTGAGTGCCTTGTTTCTATTTTCCATTATGATGATTTTAAACATAAACTTATCATCATCTTTACTATTACATAAAAACCCACTTCCTAGTTTACTTGTTAATCACATACAAGTGATATTACTTCAAGTTCTTCATGATTTCATTATATTTAACAAAACCCACTTCTAGTTACTTATGAACTCTTAACAAAATCTCTAATTTGTTCAAGTAGTTCATTCATATGAGTTAGTATGATGTTTATAAACACCATTAGAACATCAATTTCATCAATTCAACCAAAACCCACTTAGCTCATAATAGGGTAATTATCAAATCCCTAGTTTGACAACAATTCATCAAGATTCCTACTAGGGTTTGTTTCTAAACCAAGATATAATCAAAATAACACTCATAGATTCAAGATTCATTCCAGAATTTCGATTATGATTGTTCATCATAATCTCAAAGTATCACCAAATCATAAATTTCAACATACCTTGTAATCCCCATGACTAGGTGATCACGAATTCATGTTCATGCAGTGATTTGGCTCTTGATTTGGGCTTCAATTTGATGAATTTCTGTGTTTTAGGGTTTGAGCTTAAGAGCTCTTCTTGGCTCTGTGTTTTGTACGACCAGAACACACACAATGGTGTGTGTTTTGGTGTCTTTAGATTTTAATTAATAAAACCCATTTTCCCACTTTAACCATTTTAGTCCCTCAACCTTATCCAAGTTTATAAAGGTTTCTACATCAAGTTCCTCATTATTTTTAAGACTCTAGACTAACTAGGTTGATATTCCTAGTTATTTAGTGGGTTCCGGGAGTTATAACCCGTTTTATTTTAAGTCCCGTTGACTCGGGCTCTTATAAACTCAATTCATCAAAACTTTGTTTCGTTTGTATCTAATATTAGGATTTCTTATTAAATCCCAAATATTTACCGGGTTATTTTTACTACTAGCGGCACTTTACCCGTCTTTTAGTATTAATGTGGGTTAATTATCAAACCCGTTTTCGGGGTGTTACAGCTTAGCACCGCATCCTATACACATTTTCGTCAGAGCAAGGGACGCGGAAACAACCGCGGTTACCGCAGATAGCGAATTGGCCCAGCACCGCATCCTATTAACGACGCAAGTGGGACCGGCACCTTGACTTAGGTGGCCAAAACAGCAAGTGGCACTGATAGCAGTCATCTGTCAGCCCACACGTAAGCAATGCTAGCACACAGGCTGACAGCCACAGTGGGACGTGGCGTCACCTCCATGACCTACGCGCCGACATACCTACAAGGGGCTGCGTGTTGTCAGTCCAGCCACTCAATTACCCTCTTTCACTCTTCGGCTATATATACCCATCGCGGACCAGGTTTGAGGTATCGCTTATCAACTCTCCCACTCTTACTACTATCACACACTTTGCTCTCAAGCAAATTACTGATTCTCACATCGGAGAGTGGTAACAAGGAGCACCACCCACCCCATCCTCCTTGTTACGAGTCACGGTGTGTTTTCCTTGTGTATGAGACAGATCAGCGGACGATCCAGCCACCGATCCTCGAAAAGAAGTGATTAACCCTACTTGACGCGCCAGTGAATTAATCTTTCTTGGTTAACCACTGTTTTATCATTGGCGCCCACCGCTACTCTTAACACTTATTTCCATCTCTCTCTTTCTTGAAAATCATTTCCGATCGTCAACACAATGCTACTGGTGAGAACTTTTCACAGTACGCCTCAGTACTGCCACCAGGAATGGATCTCCACACCTGGTCTTTACAACAACAGGCTGCTCTCGCTGCAGCCAATAACAAAGCTTGCGCAGATACGCAAGCACTCGGAGGGCCTACACCCGCGCCGTATACACCTGCGGCTCGTATCTTGCAATACGAATGCAGGGCATAAACACACCCCGCTTCCTGGGATAGGGGCCACATGGACCCTCCTGCTGTCTGTCACAGACAACGAAATGGGCGCAGTACTCATAGTGGAACGAGAGGGGGTCCAAACACCAATCTATTATGTCAACAAGATGCTTAACGACACAGAGACAATACTCTATCATGGAGAAGTTGGTTCTAGCGCTGGTACATCATTCTAGGCGGCTACGCCGATACTTTACAGATCATGTCATCACCGTTTTAACCAACTACAGGATCGGGCAAATCATCTATACACCCGAAATCTCTAGAAGACTAGCCAAGTGGGCTATTGAACTTGGTAGACACACCCTTGTTTACAAGCCATGCCCGACAAATTAAAGTAGCAGGTTTTAGCTGACTTCGCCGTGTAAGTACCGACGAATCGCATTCAGGAATACGAGTAACAACAAAACCCTACAGCTCCGCCGTCCCCATCAGACATCTGGGCAACATTTCTTTGGAAAACGTTAGCTGCATCTCTAAGATCGAAAGGGGAAATTGTTTTAAATGTTTCCTCAAGTGGGATTGCATCTTTGCTTCTTACAGGAGGTAGGACAGCTCACTCTCGATTTCTCATTCCGATAAATCTGAATGAAGACTCAATTTGTCCTATAATCCCTAACAGTGATGTTGCTAATCTATTAAAGAAAACATCATTGATTATATGGGACGGAACACCAATGATACACAGAAATGGTTTTGAAGCTTTGGATAAAACTTTAAAAGACATTGAAATGTGATGGTTCTCATAATTCCGAAAGTCCATTTAGAGGTAAAACAATCGTATTTGGTGGAGATTTCCGACAAACTCTTCCTGTTATTCAAGGTGGTACTAGACAAGACATTGTTAATGCTTCGTTGACTTCTTCGTACATATGGGACCATTGCAAAGTACCCACTTTAACCAAGAACTTAAGATTGATTGCAGGAAGTGGAATGCATGATGTTGAGCAAACACATCTTTGCTCAGTGGTTATTGGATTTGGTTGAAGGGAAACTAGGTGGATCTAACGATGGTGATGCGATTATAGACATACCCGATGATCTTTTAATCATGGATTCCGCTGATCCTATTTCAAGTCTTATAGATTTTGTTTATCCATCTCTTCTTGAAAATTACCTAAATTTCGGCTTTTACCAAGAAAGAGCCATTCTTTCACCGACGAATGAAGTTGTTGACGAAATTAATTCTCAGTTGTTGATGTTCCCAGGAGATTCCAATGAATACTTGAGTTCGAATAGTATTTGTGAGACATAAAATCTACAGGATGGTTTTGATCAGAGTTTATACTCTCCTGACGTATTAAATAGTCTTAAGATCTCAGGTGTTCCAAATCACAAATTAGTACTAAAGGTCGATGTTCCAATCATGCTCCTCCGAAATATTGATAAAAAAATGGGTTGTGCAACGGAATTCGCTTAAAGGTAATATCACTTGGAAATCGCGTTATTGAAGCAGAAGTGATATCTGGAAGCAACATTGGAGCTTGAATTTTTATTCCTAGAATTGGTATATAATACCGTCGGATAAGAAGGTTTCTTTTAGATTTCAAAGAAGACAGTTTCCTGTTGCTTTATGCTTCGCTATGACAATTAATAAAAGTCAAGGGCAGTCGTTATCCAGAGTTGGTTTGTTTTTGAAACATCCAGTATTTTCACATGGTCAACTTTACGTGGCTTTTTCGAGAGTTAAGAGCAGAGATGAACTCAAATTATCAATTCTTGATAATGATGGTAACCTTACTAATAGGACATCTAATGTTGTATACAAATAAGTTTTTACTTGTAATTTGTATTGGTATTTCTATATGTATTTTGTTTTGTTATCAAAAGCATAGTTTTTATATATTATTGTTTCATAGCATAACACATAAACGATATCGATTAGTGTTTCATAGTATAACACATAAACGATTACAAGCTAAACATATGTATAATAATTAGACAAAAATGAAGTCGTACCAAAATTCGTTATCTATTATAGACAACTCCATGATAAGAATAAAGTTTAATAAATCATGCGATGTCTATTATAGCATAACACATAAGACCAAAATTAGTTAAGCTGTTCTACCAAAAAAGACCAACTAACCACCCATTCACATGTTAACCTAGATGTACATAAGTAACAACCAAAACGTGTCTAACTTACCCACAAGTTTTTCAACACCACCTAAGACTCAAAAGCCCAACCACAAAAACTACCACATACTGTTTATAATAACAACCACAAGGACCACTTCCCACATTCACGCACGCAACTTTTTGTTTTTAACCTTCTCTACAACCTTTGACAATATCAAGAGCTTACTAGACTTGTGGAACTCAAAGAATAGTTACGCACCGAAGTTGATCTTGCAAGCCTTCAAGTAAGCAGACCGTCCAACAAGCCATAACGGAACCTTCGCCATGTTTTTCAGATCTGGTCATGATCTTCTTTGCTTCACCTCTCAGGTTTTGAACCCTAACTTCTTTAAGATTATGAGGAGACAGATCCAACACAGATGACACGTCCGTTGGTAGTCGCTGAAAAACACAACATATTCCAGCCATCAGTAAATATAGCGTCTCCATAAAAAGTTGAAGTAACTAAACAATAAAAAATCTATAAAATCTTACAATTCTGTGTTCAGCAACTCTTGTGAAGTTCAAAACAGGTGAAGCAATGGATGGTTATGCCTTAACCGTTGCTTGTCCCAAGCAACTCATCAAACCATTTTCAAAACAAGTGATCAATGTAAACCAAGCATAAACATGTAGTCCTTTTACTAACCCCTTTTTAACACCCAAAATAACGAACCCCTCTCTAAGTCTCTCATCTCGGTAACAAGTAAGCACTAGCAATTGTAAGCTAGACACACAAAGGCTAACGGGCGGTTGCACAACTATAGGCTTGTACTTAAATCGATCCTTCTCCTAACAAATGCCAAACATGAATGCAAATCAAAGGGACTTTCAAGGTTGTAATGTGGCTAGGTGTATGGGTAGGAAATGAAATATATATGAAGTAGCAAAAACTTAACCCGGTCTTTTATTATACAAAGAAACAAACAAACAACTACCAAACTAAACTACTATATACAAGATAACTAAACATCAGTTTTTTCTCATTTTTCATTGCTTTTTTTTATTTTTTTTAACAAACAAACATACAATAAAGCATCAAACATATCTACATCATACTACTAAAACTACTACTACTAACACTATAAGACCGGGTCAAGTTGGGTAAATTTTTAGGTCACTAGCTAGGGGGAAACAAACGATAGGCTTTTAGGCACAAAATTGGGTAACTAAATGTCCAAACCCCCAAATCCCACACTCACACACACTAAAGACAAGGCTACCTAAATGCCCTTATCCTTTTCGCATTCATGTCCAACTAAGGACTCAAACCGTATCAAGACACAAGTTCTAATGCACCCCCACCCGTAGCCACTCTCATCAAAGATAAGTATTATTTATTTACATGTGTGGCTTCAACTCTCACCAAGAATAAAATAGGTATCAAGGGTTGCCGGTGCATCAATTGGGGTTAATCTAGGGTGTTCAAATTATCACATCGTTTCGCTTGATTTAAAATTTTTTCAAAAACTTCAAAAATTTCCCCCTATCCCCACACTTGGGATACATTGACCCCAATGTATGGTTTAGGAGGCTTTGATCGCTAAACATTCTTAACATCACCCAAAAGTTCACAAACTCAAACCACAAATTTCTTTTTGTTTTTTTTTTCATTTTTTATATTTAAAAAAAAACATCACACCGCCATCTCGCACCAACCCAAACATAACATCACAAACTAACACCACCCAACCATCCGTCCATAAACAAAACAAGCTAAATAAATATTCACAAAATATACAAGGAAGGAACACAACCTGACTAGTAATAGCGTGGCTGTGGAGGCCCAAAAATGGAAGACATCATGTCATTCCATTCTCCAAATGCAAATGTACCGCTACTACTCCCACCTTGTTGCGGAGCTCCTTCTTGTTGGCGCGGGTCGATCCATTGTGAATGATAGAGCGGCGTGGTCGGATACGATATACTACCATCATAAGGTGGTAGAGACGCATAATCCACATGTTGTGGATCCACAACCACCGGCCGCCCGGCGTGCCAATCTGCATGTATTCTTCTTTCTTGGTCATCATGGTATCGATTATTCATTTCCACTTCATGGGAATACACGTGTTTGCGATTCCACGTCTCTTGACGATCAAAGTTATGCTTCAAAGACCGCTCAATGCTTGCACTCATCATCGTGTGTTGATCAAATAACGTCCGCTCCGAACCCGACCATGACTCGAAAATGGGTGCCGGAGGACGTTGTTTCTCGATAACCTCTTGCATCGTGCCATCATAAGCCCAATTTGGCTCATAAGAACGCTCCGTGTAATCGTAAAAGGCACCACCATAACCCATACCTAGGCCCCCTTGGCCTACATTCACATTCTCACCACCATGCGGCTCGTCCGCATAATCATCATCACCACTCGGAACTTCCGCATCACTTTCCGGCTCATCTTCTTCACCCGGTAGAAGATCCCTTGCACCCACCTTCAATGCTCTTCATCTCTGCCCATCCGACTTTAGCTTATGATACCGTTCCGATTGCGTGTAAGTTCAACCAATCCCCAACTTGTCTAAAGTAAAAGGCTGATGCCTTTTTGCTGCCCCTTTATCATCTGACGTGATTGTCTTTTGCTGCTTTATCAATCCCGTGATAATTCGGCAATACGGAACAATATCTCTCCCCAACTTGTTTCGGCAAATCCAGAGGTGGTTCATTATCAAATATCGGATTGGAAAACGCGGAGACCCATTGAGTAGCGAATAGAGGACGGGTACTTCCGGGTACCTCACTTGCTCCTTATCCCCTCTTCTCGGAATGACATTTAGAATGCAGATTGCTAGCAACAACTTCGCTTCTATCTTCAAATTCCTCCGGTATAAAACTCCACTGTAAGTACCGGGCAAAAATAACGTCGCCAACATATCATTCCAACGAACATGCTTCTCCGGTTTAAGCAAAAGGTCATCAAGACTAGGTATCATGTAGTCAAGAGCATGTAAACTGTCATACTTCCCCAATTTCTTTAGCGTGTCAAACGACATCTCTACCGGAATCCCATTCACCACACCTGTTAACTTCATTTGTGACGGCTTTTCGTATGTGTTGCACTTGAGGGTTGCCATCCATTCTTGAATTTCGGTTATGAACAAGTTCTTGTTATCCTTATCATAACAACTAAGTGCCGACTCCCATCCTAGAGCGCGGAATTTGGCAAACACACCAAACGGACCAAATTCAACTTCACGAACTTCCCTCTCGCAAATAAATGCGGCAGCCTTGTTTTTCAATCGATTCATACTGTCGTGAAAGAATGTCGGTTGCCAATGTTCCGGTTGATCATCCAACGGACCCGACTCCCATCTTGGCTTTTCAGCCGGGTCCAACTCCATTTCTTCCTCGCTTTCACTCTCATCAACTCGACCCAAATATTGCCTCTTTCTCGGTTGTTGTTCCGGTTGTTTACCCTTGTCTTTAGACGAAGAAGACGAACTTGCTCCGGCTTTTTCCTTCGTTTGTACCATTTTTCTACACACATTAGAGCAAACAACACAACCAAACACAATAAATTAGCCCTTTTTCGCCAAAATATCCCCACACTTGCTTGTTACTATGGTTGTAGATGCTAGTGAACCAAAACTTTTATAATTTTTTTTCAAAAAATTGTGCATGGTATCTCTACAATGTAGAGATTCCCAAAAAGTTCACTACTTTACATCAAACCTACATCTACAAACCATAACAATGTTTAAGTAACTAATTTCATGACAAAATCTAAGAACAAGCAAGTGGGTATGAATAAATAACACTAATAACCTTCTTTTTCACAATGCATCATCAAAACATAGCAAATAAACTTCCATACCTTTGTTTGAAGATGCTAGAAACACAAGTGAAAGAAGAACTTCAAAAACCCCCAAAATTTTTGGACCTAGGTTTATGATAAGGTTAACAAGAACTTGTTCGTAACCGAAATTCAAGAATAGATGGCAACCCTCAAGTGCAACACATACGAAAAGCCGTCACAAATGAAGTTAACGGGTGTGGTGAATGGGATTCCGGTAGAGATGTCGTTTGACACGCTAAAGAAATTGGGGAAGTATGACAGTTTACATGCTCGTGACTACATGATACCTAGTCTTGATGACCTTTTGCTTAAACCGGAGAAGCATGTTCGTTAAAATGATATGTTGGCGGCGTTATTTTTGCCCGGTACTTACAGTGGAGTTTTATACCGGAGGAATTTGAAGATAGAAGCGAAGTTGTTGCTAGCAATCTGCATTCTAAATGTCATTCCGAGAAGAGGGGATAAGGAGCAAGTGAGGTACCCGGAAGTACCCGTCCTCTATTCGCTACTCAATGGGTCTCCGCGTTTTCCAATTCGATATTTGATAATGAACCACCTCTTGATTTGCCGAAACAAGTTGGGGAGAGATATTGTCCCGTATTGCCGAATTATCACAGGATTGATGAAGCAGCAAAAGACAATCACGTCAGAGGATAAAGGGGCAGCAAAAAGGCATCAGCCTTTTACTTTAGACAAGTTGGGTATTCGTTGGACTTACACGCAATCGGAACGGTATCATAAGCTCAAGTCGGATGGGCAGAGATGCAGAGCATTAAAGGTGGGTGCAGGGGATCTTCTACCGGGTGAAGAAGATGAGCCGAAAAGTGATGCGGAAGTTCCGAGTGGTGATGATGATTATGCGGATGAGCCGCATGATGGTGAGAATGTGAATGTAGGCCTAGGTAGGGGTTATGGTGGTGCCTTTTACGATTACACGGAGCGTTCTTATGAGCCAAATTGGGCTTATGATGGCACGATGCAAGAGGTTATCGAGAACCAACGTCCTCCGGCACCCATTTTTAAGTCATGGTCGGGTTCGAAGCGGACGTTATTTGATCAACACACGATGATGAGTGCAAGCATGGAGCGGTCTTTGAAGCATAACTTTGATCGTCAAGAGGCGTGGAATCGCACACACGTGTATTCCCATGAAGTGGAAATGAAGAATCGATACCATGATGACCAAGAAAGAAGAATGCATGCAGATTGGCACGCCGGGCGGCCGGTGGTTGTGGATCCACAACATGTGGATTATGCGTCTCTACCACCTTATGATGGTAGTATATCGTATCCGACCCCGCCGCTCCATCATTCACAATGGATCGACCCGCGCCAACAAGGAGCACCGCAACAAGGTGGGAGTAGTAGCGGTACATTTGCATTTGGAGAATGGAATGACATGATGTCTTCCATTTTTGGGCCTCCACAGCCACGCTATTACTAGTCAGGTCGTGTTCCTTCCTTGTATATTTTGTGAATATTTATTTAGCTAACCCGAATTTTCGGTTTGGGAACCCTTCAAATCAAGCTAACCCGAATTTTCAAGGTAACTTTGGTTCGCGCCAACCTTACAACAATCAGAGTGGATATCGAGGTGGGAACAACCAAGGGTATCAAAAGCAATATCAAACGGGTCAAGAACAAGGGGGGTCTTCGGGTGGAAACGAGATGATGGAAATGTTAAAAAGCATGCAAGCAGAGATGTAAAAGCGAAATCAACTCGATGAAGTCCGGATGCAAAAGGATGAGGTTCGTGACAAGAGCATCCAATCACTAACAACCCAAATGGGTCAATTGGCAACCGATGTGGCGGAGTTGAAGAAAAGCAAAGGTCAACTTCCTAGCGACACCAAGGTAAATCCTTCACATGGTTCGTCACGAGGTAATGTTAATGTTCATCATGTTAGTGTTTTAAGAAGTGGCAGAGAATTCAAGGCCAATTTGTCACCCGAATTGGTTGAGGAGGTAGTTGAGGACATCACGGGTAATGATAGTGATGATGAAGTTTCACCAATTAAACCTAATGAATCAAATGTTAACAAACCGGGGTTGGTGAAAATGAGAAAAGTGAAAAAGTTTCGGGTGAACCGAGTCAAGTCCCGTTTCCATCGGCTTTACATGACCCGGATAGAAAAAAATTTATTGCACCAAGAGGTCCCCAAAAAGAAGAATTGTGGGATATGTTTAAACAAGTAAAAATTAATCTTCCACTACTTGATGCAATAAAACAAGTACCCGCTTATGCTAAATTTCTAAAGGAATTATGCACACAAAAGAGGCAACAAAAGAAGAAAATGCCTAAGCGGGTCGATTTAACCGGGCAAGTAAGTGCGGTTTTGAATGGGGAGCTTCCTCCTAAGCTCCAAGATCCGGGCACGCCATTAATTAACATTCAAGTTGGTAATTTTCAAATGGTGAAGGCGTTACTAGATCTTGGAGCCGGAGTTAGCATTTTACCGGGGGGCTTATATGACCAATATGATTTTGGTCCGTTAGCTAGGGTGGAGACAACGCTTGTTTTGGCCGATTTGTCTCATAAGTTACCCCGAGGGATGGTTCAAAATGTAATTGTTAAAATTGATGAGTTTTATTACCCGGTTGACTTTCTAGTCTTGGATTACTCGTCCGTGGACTCAAAACAACAATAAAACGTAATTTTGGGTCGGCCATTTTTTAGCACCGCGCATGCTGTGATCGATTGCAGATTTGGTACAGTCGATATGACTTTTGGAAATCGAAAAATGCGCTTGAATGTTTTTACTAACAATTCTAATGCTAATGGTGTTGATGAGTGTTTCATGGCAAATTTAGTTGACGGATGCAACCCGCTCGAGTATGAGGAGGATGGTATGGATGTTTGCTTGTGTGATTTTTCTGAACAGGTACATGCTTATGCACTACGGGTTGAAGAGGAAAAACAGAATGCTATGGCCTTGAAAGAAGATCGACCACCATGGACGCACCAATTCGAAGGCTTACCGGTGGAGATTAGCTCGGGTACAAAACCATCATTAGAAGAACCACCGAAGTTGGAACTCAAAGACTTGCCGAGCCACTTGAAGTATGCTTTCTTAGGGGATAATGACACTCTACCGGTCATTATTGCCTCTAATCTAGAGTTGGCGCAAGAGCAAGCATTGTTGGAAGTTTTGAAAGAAAACAAAGGAGCTATTGGATGGACGATTGCCGATCTTAAAGGAATTAGTCCATCAATCGTCATGCACAAGATTATTACCACCGAAGATGCAAAACCAACACGAGAAGCTTAAAGGCGATTGAATCCGAACCTAAGGGAGGTAGTAAAAAAGGAGGTAATCAAATGGTTGGACGCGGGAATCATCTATCCGATTTCGGATAGTGCTTGGGTGAGTCCCACCAAGTTGTGCCTAAGAAGGGCGACATTCAAATAGTCAAAGAAGAAAATGGTGAACAAATTGCCACCCGACCGGTCACCGGGTGGCGTGTATGTATTGACTACCGAAAGTTGAATGCCGCCACTTCTAAGGACCATTTCCCGTTGCCTTTTATTGACCAAATCATTGAAAAACTGTCGGGTCAAAAGTACTACTGTTTTTTGGACGGGTATTCGGGTTACAATCAAATAGCAATACACCCGGATGACCAACACAAAACCACCTTCACTTGTCCATATGGCACTTTTGCCTTTCGGCGAATGTCATTTGGCTTGTGCAATGCACCGGCAACTTTCCAACTATGTATGATGAGTATCTTCTCGGACATGGTTGGAGAGTCGCTTGAAGTGTTTATGGACATGGTTGGAGCCATTTGGCTTTTCCATTTAAAAAGATGTGTTGAGAAAAATTTAGTGCTTAGTTGGGAGAAAAGTCACTTTATGGTGCAAGAGGGCATTGTGTTGGGTCACGTAATTTCGGAAAAGGGAATGGAGGTGGATAAGGCAAAAATACGGGTAATAGCATCTTTGCCACCTCCGAAAAATGTTAAGGGTGTAAGGTCATTTTTGGGACACGCGGGGTTCTATAGACGTTTCATAAAAGGTTTTAGTGTTATCACCAAACCTTTATGCAACTTGTTATTAAAAGATGTCCCATTTGATTTTACTAATGAGTGTATGCAAGCTTTTACTATTTTGAAGGAACATTTGGTCAAAGCTCCTATTTTGCAACCACCGGATTGGTCAAAGCCGTTCGAGATAATGTGTGATGCAAGCGACACTACTATTGGTGCAGTTTTGGGTCAACGGGTTGACAAGAAGCCGGTAGTGATTTATTATGCAAGCAAGACTTTGTCCGAAGCGCAACTCAATTACACCACAACCGAAAAGGAGTTATTAGCGGTGGTGTATGCTTTGGATAAGTTTCGTGCGTATATTTGGGGGAGCAAGGTGGTGGTTTATTCGGATCATAGTGCGGTCCGATATTTGATGGAGAAAAAGGACGCGAAGCCCCGTTTAATTCGATGGGTATTGTTGTTACGAGAATTTGACTTAGAAATCCGAGACAAAAATGGAAGTGAGAACGTAGTGGCAGATCACTTGTCTCGGATTCCGGTTGAAGGGATTGATGATGTTAGCGAAATAAATGAAACGTTTCCCGACGAGCAACTCTTAGCCGTATCCACTTTCGTTGCACCGTGGTATGCTCATTACGTAAATTACTTAGCCACGGGTGCCATCCCAAGTCATTGGACCAAAAAGCGACGACAACAATTTATGTTCCAAGTGAAGCAATACATTTGGGATGAACCGGATCTTTTCAAGATTGGGCTGGATCAAGTTATTCGGAGGTGTGTGCCCGAAACGGAGGTGATGGAAAATTTGACTCATGCTCATTCATCCGTATGTGGAGGTCACTTTAGTGGGCATAAAACGGGTTACCGGGTTCTCTCATGTGGGTTTTATTGGCCCACAATTTTCAAGGATGCATGTGACTTCGCTAGAAACTGTGTAAATTGCCAAAATATGGGAAACATATCGAAGAGGGATGAGATGCCATTACAACCAATCTTGGTTGTGGAAATATTCGATGTTTGGGGTATTGACTTTATGGGTCCCTTCCCAAACTCCAACGGGTTCTTATATATTTTGGTGGCAGTTGATTACGTCTCGAAGTGGATTGAGGCTATTGCAACAAGAACAAATGACCACTCGGTTGTTTGTAAATTCGTTCAATCCAACATCTTCTCTCGTTTTGGTATTCCGCGTGTTATTATAAGTGATGGTGGTTCGCACTTCAAGAACTTTAATTTCAGGAAATTGTTGAAGAGGTATAGTGTGAATCACCGGATTGCCACACCTTACCATCCGCAAACGAGTGGACAAGTCGAAGTGTCCAATCGTCAAATAAAAGAAATACTCATGAAGACGGTAAGAACGGATAGGAAGGATTGGTCGAGCAAGTTGGATGATGCGTTGTGGGCATACCGAACGCCTACAAGACTCCAATTGGCACAACCCCTTATCGGATGGTTTATGGAAAGGGTTGTCACTTGCCAATGGAGTTAGCGCATGGGGCACATTGGGCAATCAAGACGGTAAATGCGGATTATGATGAGGCGGGAAAGATGAGGAAGTTGCAATTAAGCGAGATAGAAGAGATTAGAGACGAGGCATATGAGTGTGCATCGGCTTACAAAGACAAGCTTAAGAAAGTACACGATGCAAAGTTAAGGAAGAAAACCTTTGAAGTGGGTCAAAAAGTTTGGTTGTACAATTCAAGACTCAAGATGTTTGCGGGCAAGCTTAAAAGCAAATGGATGGGCCCGTATGTCGTTCGGCGAGTTGGGAGGTTTGGTGATGTAGATATCCAAGATGAGCAAACACTGAAACAACAAACGATGAACGGTCACCGGTTGAAGCCATACTTGGAAGGGAACGACATCAACAACTTGGAGCTTGATAAAGCGGGCTACATCTTACGCCCGGTCGATGAAGAACAACCATGAGAGGCCCAGGTTTGGTAATGTAAATAGTAGCATTTCATTTTGTTTGTTTTGTATAGTTTGCACATTTACTGTACTTGCTTGAGTCTTGTGTTTGAAACAAGTGTGGGGACATTCGGGTTGCGAATTGCTCTAGCATTGTGTTGAGGACAACACGGGACTTTCGAGGGGGTAGGGTAAGTTTTACATGTTTTTGAAAATTTTAAAAACACAAAAAAAAATCGAAAAAACTGAAAAAAATATACTTAAAAATTTGAATTTTTGGCGAATAATAAAGGCCCAGGTACCACCGTAATTTACGGTGGTACCGTAATTTACGGTGGCCATTGAAAGGTTTTGTGCTTTACGGTGAAAACACACTGAGTTACGGTAAGGATATTGTTCCAGGTTCCACCGTAAGTTACGGTGATACCGTAATTTACGGTAGACTTGGAAGTCAGAAGGGTCGATCCGGTTTCTGCATTTATAAAAAAAAAACATAATAATCAGTTTCGAGACTAAACCCCAGCCACTCATATTCTCTTCACTTTTCTCATCCATCATTCTCATCTATCACTCTCAAGACCCACAAGATCTTCAAACTTCTTCAACCTTCAATCCTTCCCAACTCTTTCAATTCTTAGCCAAACCACGTGAAATCTAGGTCTATCTTTGACTAATTTTTCACGTACTTGCTGATTTTGCAAAGAGATTTGTGAGAAAACGAAGTTTTCTGGTCCGAATCATAATCCCTAGGTCCGAAAATTTTGGGGGTTTTTGAAGTTCTTCTTTCACTTGTGTTTCTAGCATCTTCAAACAAAGGTATGGAAGTTTATTTGCTATGTTTTGATGATGCATTGTGAAAAAGAAGGTTATTAGTGTTATTTATTCATACCCACTTGCTTGTTCTTAGATTTTGTCATGAAATTAGTTACTTGAACATTGTTATGGTTTGTAGATGTAGGTTTGATGTAAACTAGTGAACTTTTTGGGAATCTCTACATTGTAGAGATACCATGCACAATTTTTTGAAAAAGATTTATAAAAGTTTTGGTTCACTAGCATCTACAACCATAGTAACAAGCAAGTGTGGGGATATTTTGGCGAAAAGAGGCTAATTTATTGTGTTTGGTTGTGTTGTTTGCTCTAATGTGTGTAGGAAAATGGTACGAACGAAGGAAAAAGCCGGAGCAAGTTCGTCTTCTTCGTCTAAAGACAAGGGTAAGTGGGTTGTGAGTTCATCAACCCAGCCTCGCCTGGCTGTTCTCAACCGTGCCTTTATTCCTTCGACTAAACTTTTGTTGATACTTTCTATTTTGCCATTCCCTTGAGGATGCACCACGGAAGAGAAAACGTGTTCAATGTTTAGCGCTTTCAACCAATTTTGGAAGTCGTCGGCAGCGAAGTTGGTGCAGTTATCGGTTACGATACACATTGGTAACCCGAACCGGCAGATGATGTGTTCCCAGACAAACTTTCGTGTTATCATAACGGTGGTGGAGGCTAATGGTTTTGCTTCTACCCATTTGGTAAAGTAATCGACCGCCACTATGATAAATTTAACCGCACCTGGTGCGTCTGGAAAGGGTCTCACCACGTCTATTGCCCATTTCTGGAAGGGCCATCCGGTGGTGACAGGGATCAGGTTGTTCTTTGGGCGCAATGTTTTTGGTGCATGTCGTTGACAGTTGAAACACCTGCGCACGATCTTAACAACATCCAGGTGCATGCCGGGCCAGTAATACCCAGCGTTCATGATTTTGGCCACTAACATACGCGAGCCTGCATATATGCCATATATTCCTTCGTGTATTTCTCGGACTAGATATGTGGCGTTTTTCAAAGGGTATTGATGGAGTTGTGCATCAGTTTCATTTGGAGGCTGGATGTTACATGGTGTTTACAAAACTGTTTGTTAATTTTTTCCGTTTGACAGTTTTTGGTAAAAATTGTGTTGAATTGAATTTTACTAACTTTGATGTCCAGAAGGTAAGTTTACATTTTTTTTTATATAATAAACTGGTCTTATATAATTAATCTACATTCAATTTGCAGGCTGAAGTTGAGCCACTTGAAGTTTTACATGATGTTGTTCTGATTTCAATAGCAGCACCTGCTGTTGTTGAAGAAACTGTTCCTGCTGTGGAGCCATTGGCTGCTGCGTTTATTGACCCAACCAAATGCTCATCATTACGACTTGGTTCGGATGGCAAATAAATATTTTGTAATTTTTACTTTGGATTGACTAACTGTTTACATATTCTATTCTTAAACAAGTACTTTTAGATTTTAGATTGATCTTCTTATTGATTTAATTTGTAAAACTTTATAGAGGCTCCCTGATGCTGTTTCGAAGATGGCTCAACCTCATTTGTATTTAAAGCCTATCACCATCAGAAATCTGTCGCAACATCAATGTTTTTTGGGTGTTTGACCTGAAAGAAATGGAAAAAGTTTTCGTTATGCGTTAACCGACTAGGCAAGATACATGAAATTTGCTGACATTCAGGTGAGTGACACAGTTTACTATACATTTGATGAAACTGAGCAAGTGTTAATTATTCATAGGGTCATACCTCACATGAGGCTTACTGATTAGGTTGTTGACATTCATGGTTGGTTTTGTGTTTTTTCGAATGTTAGAATTTAAGTTGGAGGCGGTTATGAATAGGCACCATGGTTTATGGTTTTGATGATAAACTTATTATATTCAACTAAAATTTTTGACTTGATAATTTTGCTTTACGTTAACACATTACACTGTGATGAAATTTTATGTCTAGCATTGAAAATACCATATGGAAAAAAATTATGTTAAATATTTAGAGCAGATTTAGTATATGCTAATATTTTTAGTGACATGAAAAATTTGGAACATACATATCTTAACTGTTTGTTCATTCACTATAATCAAACTATAATTGCAAGTCTGCCATTTGTAAAAAGTTAACCGTATGTGTTAACTACTTTCTCTCCCAATTCGCATATAATGAACTATTATAATCGAAACCAAAATATTCGTTCTCCTTAATGTTTTTTATTATAAACCAAAATATTCGCTGTCCTGTAAACTGTACTATAAAGAATACATATATGTTTCAATTGACCGGACTGATAATCTGGTATCATGTACTTATCAATATTTATTTAAAAGATAAATTGAACTATAGTTTTATATTATTTTATATTTATTATTTTTATTTTATATTTAACACAGTATGGAACCTACTTTTACTTTTAACACAACTAGGTTATAGATCCGTGAGTTTCATGGGTTATGGTTTGTGTTAAAAAAATCTATATCTATAAAATAATAACTTCACATACTAAGACACATGTTTGACAGAACTTACCGAGACAATAAAACATAAATTGAATAAATCAGGGCATTTACTTTACAAAAAAAATATATTATTTAACAGTGTTGTC
>JARYGA010060607.1:41140-114647 GCA_030545235.1 Helianthus tuberosus
ATATCGTGAATCCACGGTCTACCCAGTATAATGTTATAGCAGGATAGAGAGTCCATTACACAGAAACGTTGTATCGAGTTGACTCCTTCAACGTACACCGGCAACTTTATCTCTCCCACTGTGTTTCTAGCCTCTCCACTGAACCCAACAAGCACGGTAGACTTTGAAGTGATATCCATTGGAGATGCATTCATTCTTTTAAGCGTCTCTAGTTGGATTATGTTGACGGAGCTGCCATTATCTACCAATATCCTGCGTACAAAATTGTTAGCCACATATAACGTTATTACCAGGGCATCATGGTGAGGATCCTGGACAGCATCCCTGTCATCGGCATCAAATGTGATCACTTTATCAGTTGTAAGTGTAGTCATCCTGACAGGTTTGTCTCCCCTTTCGGCCTTAGCTTCTTTTGAATGTCTCTTTGCTGCCGAATACGAAGTCCCACAAATGTCGGATCCTCCCGAAATGAAGTTGATTATCTTGGCATCCGCGGGAGGTGATGCTGCTCGCTCAGGATCCTTCTCAGTATCCTGACCCTTATTCTTCTTTCTTCCCAAGAGATCTTTAAGATATCCCTTGCTTAGAAGATAGCTTATTTCTTTCCTTAAAGCGATGCAAGCCTCAGTCATATGTCCGAAATCTTCGTGGAAAGCACACCATTTTGATTTGTCTTTCCAATCGGCTTTTTGTTGATTCTTTCGAGGCCATCGAGCCTTGTCTCCTAGACCCTGCATGGCATACATCAATTCAGGAATGTTAACAGAAAAGCAATATTCAGATAATTCAGGATACTCTTCAGGATCCTCGTCTTTGACAGCATTCACTTTCTTGTTTTCATTTCTTCCATATAGCTTAGGCCGATATGATTTGAATGAGGATTCTGACTTCCTGTTAGTTGACTCATAAGTGTTTGATGAGTTCATTCTTTCTTGCATCTTTCTGTCATCCTCCAACCGAATATATCTTAGGGCCCTGTTCCGAGCTTCATCCAAGTTCCTGCATGGGTTCATTACAAGGTCTTGATAAAATTGAGAATCTTTTTGCAGCCCCATCTTGAAAGCTTGCACAGCTGTTGCAACATCAAGATGAGGAATGTCTAGTGATTCCCGGCTGAACTTGTTCACATAATCCCTAAGGGATTCCTGAGGCCCCTGTGTTATCCTGTAGAGATCACTCGTTAGTTTTTCAAAGCTTCTACTACAAGAAAACTGACTATTAAATAAATTTACTAAGTGAGCAAAAGATGTAATCGAATGTGGAGGAACGTTCAAAAGCCATTTCAGGGCTGATCCTGTCAAGGTTGAACCAAAACCCTTGCACAAGCATGCTTCCTTGAGATCCGGAGGGATAGGGTTAATCTCCATCCTTTCCCTATACTGAGCGATATGCTCCTCAGGATCCGTTGTTCCGTCGTAAAGCTTCATGTTGGGGGTTTGGAATCTCTTTAGGATCTCAGCATCACAGATAGGATATGCAAAGCGAGATATCTTGTGGCTGTCTTGAGACACTTCCGGGATCGGCTGGACCACCCCGGGTACACTTGATATCATGTCCTTCAACTTCTGAAGTTCCCTAGTAAGTGCTGATGTCACACCTGTATCCTGCAAGGATCCACTATTGTTAGTAGTATGAGTATTATTATTATTTGACATGTTACCCGTTGGAGGATTTTGCCCATATCCTGAAGCATATCCTGAGCTCCTTATGGTCGATATCCTAACCGAGGAGGGTATTTCAGGGGTATGATTCTGAGGAAGGCTGGGCACAATATTCCCCATGTTATCCTCAGTATACACAGCTGAACTGAAGTTCAGAGTTCTGGGTTGTAACGGAGTGACAATATCCTCTGCAGATCTGCTCGAGCCAGACTTCAGGAGTTGTATTTCCCTTAAAAGCATTTGGTTTGTTTCCTGCTGCTGCCTCATTTGTTCCTGCACACTTCCAAATAAGGTTAAAATTTCGTCGTTAGAAGCTAAAACAGGGGCAGATTCCTGAACACTGCGGGTAGGGATAATATCCTGAGGTCGTGTAGAGGCTGGCATTCTTGGAGGAGGTGGTGGAAGCACCGAACCAGTAGTAGCAGAAGTCGTAGCAGACACAGTAGAGGAACTCATGTTTGATCTTGAGGCCATTATGGACAATGTGGCAAAAAGTTTTGAAAATAGATAACCGATTAGCGATTTACCAAAAATTTTTAGTAAAGAGAGCACCACTTGCCCCACTGTGGGCGCCAAATTGTTTTGGTCAAAAATTACCGAAGCAATTTAGTGATCAAATTAGTAATGTGAGGTAGTGTGCTAGAAAGTGTATAGAAAATATGCTCGTTGAATTATTTGGAAAATCAGTATTCAGGATACAGCTCAGGATATTGAGTTGTATTTGCGATCAAACAGTGAGCAAACAATGAGCAAAAAATAAAGGAAATGACACGAGATGTACGAGGAAAGCCCTTGATCAATTTAGATCGCCGGCATAAAACCTCGGGAGCTGACAATCGCAGCTGCCTTGTTCTTCTTATTGCTTTAAACTTCAGAATACAGTGCAGGATATGGACCAGATCGCTAAGTGTTACAATGCTTTGTATGAAAGTAAGAATTACTCGAGAGCAAGTGTTAGAGTGTAGCGAGTGTGATTGTGATGTCCTAGTTGATCTGGTATACCCACCTATTTATAGTAATGAATTACAAACAATAATCCCTACAAATATGGGCTACTCCGAATATTCCATTATGAACGTTATGGACCGAGTAATACAGCTTCAACGTCTTCATTTGAACGACTTGTACCGAGTCCTCCGCGGAATAAGTCTTGTGAACGTTGCTAGCTTCTAACCCACGTACCTGCACATAATCCATTAGTAATCCCGAGGATACCATTCAGGATGTTACCAATATCCTGAACCAGCATCCCGGATGTAAACAAATACTACATAAACAAGATATAGATCAAGATATTTTCCAGGATATGGGCTCAGAATTTCACCCATAACACTAATATACTCCCGAAGTGAAGCAGAGCATGCTTCCCACTTACGTGATGTATTGGAAACGCTTCGCAAGGAAAAGTTATATGCAAAGTTCTCAAAGTGTGCCTTTTGGCTTAGAGAGGTACAGTTTTTGGGTCATATAATCGATGCTGATGGTGTCCATGTGGACCCGTCCAAAGTAGATGCGGTAATGAATTGGGTACCCCCGAATAAACCAAGCGAAATAAAAAGTTTTCTAGGCTTGGCCGGGTACTACATGAGATTTATCCAACATTTCTCCAAGATAGCCTCGCCTATGACGAAGTTAACAAAGAAGAGTGAAAAGTTTATGTGGGGCGAAGAACAAGAAAAAGCGTTTCAGACTTTAAAGGAAAAGCTCTCAAATTCTCTAGTGTTGACATTACCGGATGGAATGGATGATTTGGTGGTGTATACTGACGCTTCCCACCAAGCTTTAGGTTGCGTATTAATTCAAAAGGGTAAAGTCGTTGCTTATGCCTCAAGACAACTCAAGCAGCATGAAAACAATTACCCAACTCATGATCTAGAATTGGCGGCAGTCGTATTTGCCTTGAAGATATGGAGGCACTACCTATATGGGGTGAAATGTACTATTTACTCGGATCA
Source organism: Helianthus tuberosus (assembly GCA_030545235.1). NCBI lineage: Eukaryota > Viridiplantae > Streptophyta > Magnoliopsida > Asterales > Asteraceae > Helianthus > Helianthus tuberosus. The sequence goes on from JARYGA010060607.1 coordinate 44,757, forward strand.
TACAAGCCTCAAATATTTTTTCGAGCAGAAAGATCTTAATACGAGGCAACGAAGATGGTTGGAACTCATTAAGGATTACAATTGTGACATTCATTACCATCCCGGGAAGGCTAATGTAGTGGCGGACGCTCTAAGTCGAAAGGAGTACCCGCCCCTGATTCGGGTAAAATCTATGAATATGGTAGTCACTCCTAAACTCCTTGATGAAATTCGAGAAGCTCAAACAAAATCTTTAAATGCCGACGACTCAAAGAAAGAAAGGACGAAAGGATTTATTCATGAATTGGAAGAGAATGCAAATGGTATGAAAACGAGGTATGACCGAATCTTGATACCTCGGGAATGTGATGTGAAAGAGTTACTATTGAATGAGGCTCACAAGTCTCGGTACTCCGTTCATCCGGGAGCTACAAAGATGTATCAAGACTTGAGGATGAATTATTGGTGGTCGGGAATGAAAAGAGACATTGTCAAGTATGTTGCTAAGTGTTTGACATGTTCTCAAGTAAAAGCCGAACACCAAAGGCCGTATGGAAAGTTGCAACCTGTAACATCCCAAAAATACAAAACTTTATATTAAAATTATAAAGTTTAAATAAACAAGAATTTGTCTAACTAGGAAATTATAACCTAGTTAACTATGGGTCTATGAATAACTAGAATTAAGGTTAGAATAACCAAACTATAAGTTAAATAAAAGTAGAAGGGCCAATATTGTTAAAATTGAAACTAGTGTTATTAGTTTACATCTAAAATAAACCAAACACCCCATTTGAAGGGGGTCTGGTCGATCAAGGAACACAGGGGGCGACACCCACTCCTTCACAACCCTAAATTCTACTAAAATCTCAAATTGAAGGCTCAAATCATGTCATAATCGAAATCTGAGCATAGAATCATGATCTCCTCGTCAAGGAGGTCATAAGGTATGTCAAATTAGGTGGTTTTGATACAACTCAAATTCTTGCATGTGATTGAAATCGAAGGTTGAGCTTGATTATGTGTCGTAAAACATGAAATTGGAAGTAATGTGAAGTCTAGGGACAAACCCTAGATGATTTCTTGTCAAAATCTTGCATGTTAGTTGTAAGGATCAAAATCACTATAGTGGGGGATTAGTAAGTTAGTAGAACTTGATAAACACTAGGATTAAGACTCTTGTTCTAGTGAAAACTGAAATTTTGAGATAATCTCTGAAATTGTTGATGTTAAAATATGTGTATATTGTCTAATTGAAGTTAATTTGAGTGATGAATTCAAGTCATGAACTTGGTTTAGATCATGTAGAAATCTGACCCGCAAGGTGTTTGATAAAACGCCTAAATGAAGGTTAAAGATTGCTAAAAACGCAGATTTGCATATGTTATGAATGAATGCGTTAAAGCTTATGAAAGAGAGTTCTAATCTTGTTATGAATTGAACTCTTTAGGCAAGGAATCCGGAACGTCAAGTGGACACGCCGGAAGTGATACCCGCGGAAAAGGTGTGCTTTAAAGGTACGTGACTTTAGTCTCGTTGTATTATGTAATAATGTTTGGTTTTAGTGTACAAACGATGTCGGATTGTAATTGATGCGTTTGATGTATCGTTAAAGTGGCGAAGTTCACAAGATCATCAAACGGGTCAAAATAAACATTAGAAATTTGGTTTGGTATGTTAATAAAGTGATGGTCTTCTCTAGATAGCCAAACGGGTCAAAATGTTGCTTGAAAACGAATCACATGAGTAGAGACTTAAAAGTCTCATATCTTGCTAGTTGATAGATAGTAATACACCAATAAATTGGTTATGATAATTTAAGTCTACGAACCCGGTATATCGGGTCAAACAATAGAAGTTAATAGAAGGTGTCGTTTGAAACGGGATGCTTGAATTCTGAGAAAACAAGTGTTTAGTTCGGAGAAAACGCGAAGCCATGGTATGGCGCGTATACTTCAAGGTCATAAGCCCGGGAAGTTGGGTAACTATGTCTAATGTGTCATTAGGATGGAAATATGGAATCATGTACTTTGTTAATGGGTTGGAATTTTTGGAGATAAAGAAATTGTGAGCCGAACGTCAGTATCTCGGTTTCCGTGATGTTTAAATTATATGGCTGGATCCGTAATCTTATTACAGACTTGTAGGTAAAAGAATCGACTAAATCGGACTAATGAGTAAAAAGTTATGAACTTTTAAAGTTGAAAATTTGTTAAAGGGCAAGGATGCAGAACCCACCGTAACTTACGGTCCCACCGTAAGTTACGGTGGACATCAAAAGTATATGGTATGAAGCCCCTGTTTTACGGTAGACCCAGGGACAATCCAGGTTCACCGTAACTTACGGTGACACCGTAAGTTACGGTGGAACCCAGAAAATTTATATTTTGTTTGATGCTTTGCGTTGTTAAAATTCGTTTATACGTAATGTATTAATGTCAAAACTAATATTTTAGTGTTTGACCCTAGGTATGTATGAAGCCCTCCCAGATGGTGATCAAGTACAATGTCAAGAACCGAACACACATTTTGAAGCTTCCGCAATAATCTTAATCTTGTCTAGACATAATTATGTTGTAAACACTTTTTGTTAATCATATTTAGATCCCTTAAACTAGTGGTTAGTTACTAACAAGGGTTAACTTTTAAACTTGTTATGGATTATCTTGGGATGTGTTTGGTACTATCTCAAGTGTGTATGGTTTAAACACGAAATGTTTTTTTTTTGTAAACTCTGATATTTTATAAAGTTCATATAAATACTTAGTTAATTTCCGTCAAAATATTAAGGGTGTTACACAACCCTTGGAGATACCGGTGTGGAAGTGGGAACATGTAACGATGGATTTGGTGACCGACTAATCAAAAGTGCACATTTCTTACCCATCCGGGAAACCTATAATTCGGAAAAGATGGCAGAAGTTTATACTAATGAGATTATATCTCGACATGGGGTTCCGGTGTCTATAGTGTCCGATCGAGATACCCGGTTCACATCTCGTTACTGGAAGAAGTTTCACGAAGAATTAAGGACCTAGTTACATACAAGCACCGCCTACCATCCACAAACCGATGGTCAATCGGAACGAACTATCCAAACATTGGTTGATATGCTCAGGGCATGTGTTATGGATTTCGAAGGAAGCTGGGATGATCATCTACCTTTGGTAGAGTTTTCATATAATAATAGTTATCATAACAACATAAAAATGGCCCCCTACGAAATGCTCTATGGAAGGAAATGTAGGACTCCGGTTTGTTGGGGGGAAGTGGGTCAATGAGAACTCGCGTCAAGAGAAGTAGTAGCCAAGACGAATGAAAAGATTGATATGGTTAGATCAAGGATAAAAGCAGCGCAAGATAGACAAAAGTCGTATGCGGATTGGCGAAGGCGACTAATTGAATTCCAAGTGGGAGATTATGTCTTATTGAAAGTTTCTCCATGGAAGGGAATAATTCGTTTTTGCAAACACGGAAAATTGGGTCCTCGATACATTAGACCATTCAAAATACTTGCTCGGGTCGGGACGGTAGCGTACCAGTTAGAATTACCACCCGCATTGGATGGAATTCATAACACTTTTCATGTGTCGCAACTGCTGAAGTGCCTCACAGATGAGACGACATACGTACCTTTAGATGATATTGAAGTGGATGAGAAGTTGAATTATGTTGAAAAGCCCGTCGCTATAAAGGATTCTAAAGGGAAGCAACTCCGCAACAAGTCCATTCGACAAGTATTGGTCCAATGGCAACACCGAAAAGGGTCGGATCTTACGTGGGAAGCGGAGGATGACATGCGAAGGCACTACCCGGAATTATTTGGTACGTAATTAAGTTTCGGGGACGAAACCTCCTTTAAGGGGGGTAGACTTGTAACACCCCAAAATTTTTATGTGCTATTTAATAAAAGTTAATAATGAATAAGTAAGAATAGATTATAAGCCCTTAATTATATAAACACCAAACTTGAGGGACCAAATGGGAAAAGTAGGAAAGTTAAAATACTAAAACAAAAATTAACACACACACTTTAGGAAGTATGTGTGTGTGTGTTCGATCTGGGCAATCACCTAAGTGTTCTCATCAACAAGTAAGTCGAATTTTATGATTGAATGATTTTGAAGAAATGGGTTATGTATGATTTATGATGTTTGTATGAAATTGAATCTAGATGTTGAATGATATGAGCAAATAGGAGTTATATTATGTGTTATTTCGATTATACTAGTAGTTGGGGTAAAACCCACTTGAGATTATGTAAGGTAGTGATAAACTAGTAAAGTTTATGGAAGAATTGTGTAATGTTGATATTAAATTCATGTTACAGAAGTGTTAAGATGAACAACTTGATATGAATCATATGTAATATAGTTATGATTGTTGATTTTGAAGGAAATTGGTTGATCTATTTGATAAATTTAGGATGAATGTGTTATAAACACTTGTACGTCATGCTTATTAGAATGTACGCACGCCATATGTTCGATGAAATGTCTAAATTAATGAAATTGTGATTTTGTATGAAAATTTGCTAAATTGATGAAATATTATTATGGTGTGAATGCATATGGTTCATAAACGTCATATTATACGACAAAGAATACGAGAATAATGAAATTATCGAAAGCTAAGTATATAAAGTTGTGATGTATAGGAACAAAGAAGGAAGAAGGAACAAGTCACTTGAAGTCACAAACATCTCAAGATCGCGGTAAGTTCATATGAACTTAATTCCCCGTTTATGTAGTTCTACGGATGTTAATTTAGTTATCTAAACCTTAGTGTAGAAATGTATGTTTGCTTGTAGCGGAAATTGTGATATGTTGTATGTTTGAAAATAGATAAGTAATCTAATAACATTGGATGTGTAATGATCACTCAAATGGGTTATAAGTTGTTGGAAAGGTAGAATGGAAATGATTAGAAAATGACTTGTGGATAACGGGTCAAAATGGCGAAAGCATGTTAAATCAAGGGTATGTATTAAACCATTGCGGATGGTTTGAGTATACTATATGTTGAACATTTCTAAAAGAAATGTTGAATAGCATAAAGAAATTTATGCTAGGAGGAAAAAGAATGAAATGAAGTATGGTCGATGGCAAAAAGGAATGAATTGGTTAATGGGTCGAATAATGGTAGTTGAGTAAAAGATTTGTTATTGCATATATACATGTAGAACTAATGAATGTTTTGTTGTTATGGATGATAGGTAAATCCCTTGCTTGATTGCGGCGCACTCGGACCGAACACACAATGTCGACTTTTTACACGCTTCCGGTTCAAGTTGTCTAGTATGAATGGGTCAAAGTTTTCATTTTGTGATATGATGTCAAACTTGTGTCTAGTATGTTAGTAAGTAGTTTGGATTTCTAAACCTTTTGGTGTAGTTTGTACAAAATGTTTATGGTGAACCTTTTATGGTCATAACTTATTTATTTTGAAAAGTGTCGTAGGACTTAATTAAATTGATGTTGTTAAAAGCAGTGGGAAAAGTTCTTAATACAAACGGATCATGTCAAATTTTTGTAAAATTGTATGAATTTTAGGTTAATAGTCGAATGAGAAAAGTTGGGCGTTTCATTGGTGATGACGGACGGTGATTGATTCAGGTCTACTATTAAAACATCATCAGATTGATCGGTTTCATAGCTTCTAGTTTCGATTCAAAGATATGGTTGTGGGTCGCCGGCTATGAAGATATGGTTGGGGGTCGCCGGCTATGCAGATGAAGGCTTGTATTCCTGCAGATTATTAGATTTTTTTTCCCATTTAATGGTTGTGGTTGTGTGCGGTTGTAACAACCTGCTTTTTGAAGTCAAAGTACAAGTTAAAGTCAAAGTCAAAGTCAAAGGAAGAAAAGATTGCTAAATGCGATCTGTCACTCCTTGCTTAAATCATTGATTGTACTCCTCGACTTGTAATCGATACTCTAGTTTATTCTAACTTAGTTGTATTATGTGGAGTAAATGTTAATAATCGCTGTTTATCGCTAATCGATTTATCGCTATCGCAACGCTATCGCATCGCAACTTGAATCGCATGTTATGGATATTGTTTTACGTGTGTGTGCCATTATGTGTTAGTTGTGCATGTTTATATATGTTTGTGGTGATTATTCGAAAACGCAATCGCAACTCTATCTCAACGCATTCTCAATCGCAACACAAAACGCAAAATGGTTATGTTTAGGTTTATGACTATTATTGTATGTTAGTATGATTATTGTGTAATATTACCGTATCGCTCACTCGAAACGCATCGCAACGCTCCACGTATGAAACGAAACGTCAAAAGCAAACTCGCAAATCCCATCCAATCGAATGACCATTCGATCGAATGGTCATCCGTCCCCTCGCACCTCTACACCTCCTTTATCCCCTCCTTGCCTACAAATAGCACCTGTCACATCACATGAACAATGATGTCACAGCTCGCGTTCGACCAGCTCGCTCCAGCCATCTTTTCTCTAGATTTCTCGCGATTCTTGTAAGTTTTCCACCCAAATCTTGTACTTCTATGATCTACACACACTTCTTCTTCATTTTCACCATCAAATCTTAACTTTTCACCATGAAGCGACTGATTTGGGCTGTTCTAGGGTGATGTCATCATGAGTTCTCATGAACTTCAAAGTGTGACCTCATTCCACCAAGAACAACTCAGATCTAAGTGATTTCTACAATGTTTAAACACTGATTTCTCCAAAACTAAACATAATCAAAGTTCTTTCAAACTTTTCTTCAAACAAACTCAACCTCTCGCATAAAACCGATAGAATCGGAGCTCGTTCAGACCCTCTACTCATTCACTAGTGAAGAGTCAGTTCGAGAATGGATTTCTATCAAAGGGACGACCGATTCACGGGTTGAACAAGAATGACCGTTGAGGAACAGTTAACTGAACGGACGGGGTGATTCCCATCCGAACGGGTGACTTGGACTTAATGGGTTTCCGTTGTTTGATGCGTTGTCATACCGTCTCGATACAATCTCAAAACTTTCCAAACTTGACAAAATTTTACAAGTTTTCAAATGAACTAGGTTGCTGAACGGATCACCGTCCGATCGGATAGCCATCCGATCGAACGGCAATCCGATCAAATGACCTATAGTGTTTAATATTTAGCAAATTCAAAACCAAACCAAACTCAAACATAACCCTCCACTCGGATTTCCATCCGAGCGGACGGCCATCCGATGGTAGGATTATCTCCTGTTTTATAAAATGCTCCAACAAAAACTTCAAAGTCACATCATACACAAACACATCCGTCCCAAATGTATGACAAACCGACCGAATGGCCATCTGACCGGATGACCATCCGTCCGGATTGTCATCCGATCGGATGACCCCTCGTCACTATGTTCACTCGCACCGTTTAACGCACCGCTCATCGCTTATACTATCGTTCTGTAATCAGGCTAACTTTCCAGCGCTCCCTTCAATCCAAGAGAGTGTTTATTTACTAAACACTATTTGTGAGTATACTCGATCCCTTTTTGCTTTAAGCACTTTTGGGTGTTACATACGTTACTTATATCAAATCACGTCTATCACACAACGCAAACACTTTTATACGCTAACCGCTCCCGCATGTTATACGTCTTACTCGGTGAATGCTTGTATGTTATGTTTACACAGTGATTGTTGCCTGACACCTTAGCAACGATAGTACTATAGTTTGGACTCAGCACCTGTCGTGGACGGGGGTTGCTAAGGGTATTTCTTAACGTGTCACAGTGGTGATATGTGTTGCGCACTCTACAACTCGCAGTCACGTCTGTGCATATTTCATTGTCGATAACCTACTTGATTCACATTATACATGTTACATGTTACATGCTGGTTATGCGTAAATCGCTTTCGCTACTATTATACTATTAAACTTGTATGCTCACCTTTACACTATGTGTATTGACCTCTATTTTGACGTATGTGACAGGTGTTTGAGATGCTAGGATGCTTGCTCTGTGTAATCAAGTTAAGGAAGAGTCTAGAAACAAATAATTTATATTTTGAGTTGTCGAAACAATTTATTTGTCTATGAGATATCTACGTCTGTAATAACTGCTTTACTTGATGAGTTATGGTATGGGTCATAATGTTAATTATCCGGTAATTTAGTTGTTATGGATTTCTCCTGGACAATCTGTTTCGCTCAGTGCCGTGCCCCGATGATTCCGCCATCGGTTGGGGTGTGACAGATTGGTATCAGAGCCATAACTATAGGGAATTAGGCAAGACACGACCTAGTCTAGGCCGCTGTCTTAGAATTGACCTAGTCTATAGTCTAAGTACCAAAAGACCGACTTGTGCAAACCCGGTAGGGGTTTTGTACGAGCTTATTTGCTGGAATTCGCTGAACACTACACTCTTGCGCAGACATCGCATATCACCGCTTCACGCAAGGTCAACTTTTCCTAAGGCTGACAACTCGCACAACTTTTAAAGATCTTCGCATAAGCAAATGATCGGGTCGAGACTAGGTATGAAAGCCGCAAAATCTCGACGAGATCGCTTCCCAACGCGTCTTTTTACTATAAACACGAGAAATTGCGTTGAACCAGGAGTGAAATCCATACTTCGACGCAGATTTTCTCCCTCTATCTCGTGATTCTATCACCCAACTAGGAATGCAGTAGCTAAGTTAGGGGTGAAACCCGAATCTTGGTGACTCGTTCCGTGCTCGATTTTTGGTTTTACAAAACTCTCACCAAAGTCTCGACGGACTCCAACGACTCGATTCACGCAAAAGCTAAAGGGACGTATGCCATTCACCACATGATGGTGAGACAGAGCACAGTCCTTTGGGCCAAAGTGTGTATTCGAAGTCCTTGTGAATAGTCGAACCACTTTGGATAGTCAAAGTCCAACACGCCTGAGACATTCATTACGCTTATTTTACGCTTTATCGTTGGTTTTGTGTATTTCGATTATGGACTCGCAACCGCTAATTTCTCGATTTTATGTGATCTATGTGTTCTATGTCGATATAAATGTTATATGTTAGTGTTTTGAGGTAAACAATGCTGTGGCACTGAAGGTTTTGATTCCACGTTTCTCGCTCCGCCAAAACACACCGATAACGAATCGTATGCTATACTACTCGCTATGTTACTCGCAATCGCAAATAGCACCTCGCACTCGCAAACTCTAGATCGCTTTACGCAGCTGTGAAAGATATGTGATTATGTACGAAATGAATAGGTGAATACGTGCAAAATATAGCTTAAGGCGTGATTCCGATGTGCTCTGTGCTTACGTGGACTATGTGCTTATGTGCTTACATGGACTACGTGCTTATGTGGATTATGTGCCTTTATGGTTACGTGGACTTATGTGTTCCTGAGCTTTAGTAGTAGTACGTGTGAGGTGAGAGTCGATTTTATAGTGTTTGAATCCTATGGCGATGTCTGTTGCAGACAATGTCCTCATTCGGTACGCATCACTCTCGCGCTGCTCGCCGAAACCATGAGGACAAACGCATCGCTGCTCTAGTCACAAAACAAATGGCTAAGGTCATTCCGCAAATTGTCAGTGAGCTCAATGAAAACGCTAGCAAGTCCTCTGAAGAGTCTAGGACTGATACTCCGAAAGCTACTTTTAGCTTCAAGCAGTTTAAAGCCTGCGGCCCCAAAGAATTCACCAGAGAAGATGGATATACTACCATGTTTCAATGGTTTGATTCAATTGAAGTCACTCTGAGCCAAAGTGGTTGTCCTGATAATCTCCGCACTGTTAACGCTACTGGTGTTTTCCAGTCCAGGGATTTGGACTGGTGGACTGCCGAAAGAAATAAGTGAAGAAATGATGCAGCCTATGGGCTTACGTGGGATGAGCTGAAGGAAATCATGATGAAAGAATTATGCCCTCCCCGTGAGCTACAGAAGCTGGAGGATGAGTTTTGGCACATCAAGCAATAGGGTGGCGACAACGCGGGTCTAACCGCTCGCTTTAAGCTACTGAGTATCATTTGCCCTGGTCAAGTCACTACGCCAGATGTCACCTTCAAGAAATACATCCGTGCTTTACCGGATTGTGTTGCTGATTTCGTGCAAGCAACGAAGACTACGACCATCAAAGAAACATTTATGCTCGCTGCCGAGATTAACGACAAGCGAGTCAGGGCTGGTTACTTCGATAAAGCTACCAAGAGTCTACACCAACTCACTGCTGCTCCCACCGCTGAAATCGCCGCATCGCAAACCTCCAAGGCTACTCGTCGCAAGCGCAAGAACAACAACACCAGCAAGAACTATGCAGTCGCAGCCGCTCCCCACAATGCTGCCCCTGCTCAACAACAAAACCAGAACCGCCAGTTAGCGGCACCAATGACCATTGCACCGCCGGCCAAGCGTGCATATACTGGTCCACACCCGCTCTGCCCTACCTGTACTTATCATCATCCTGCTGGAATCGCATGTCGGTTTTATGTTCACTGCAACCTGTACGGCCACTTTACTGCCAACTGCCGTACTGGTCACCGCCAAGCTCAAGGTCAAGCTCAAGGTCAAGCTCAAGCTCCTGCACTTCCAGCTCCTCTTCCCATTCCACAGGGACAACAAGCAGCTCCTGCCACCGCTGCACATGCAAGAGCCTGCTATGTGTGTGGTAATCCCAACCACTTCGCAAACGTTTGCCCCAACAGAGTAGTGAAGCAAGAGCCACAGCAGCAACCAGCACAACAACAACAGCAGCAGCAACCAGCAGCCCGCGGACGTGCATTCAACATCAATGCCGGCCAGGCTCAAGCAGACAACAATGTGGTTAACGGTACGTTCCTTGTCAATGGTATATATGCTTCGTGTTTATTTGATACTGGAGCCGATAACTATTTTGTATCGTTTGAATTCGAGAAGCTCCTAAATCGTAAACGCACCCACCTCCCTGCGATATTTGATGTTGAAGTTGCCACTGGAAGAACCGTCATAGTTCGTTCTGTTCTACGTGATTGTACTCTTGAACTCAACAATCACGTCTTCCATATCAACCTTATCCCCATGCAGCTGGGTAGTTTTGACATCATAGTAGGCATGGATTTTCTTTGTGAAAATCGTGCTGAAGTCATTTGCTTTGATAAAATGATTTGCTTCTATCTCACTAATGGTGATCAATTATGTGTCTTTGGTGAAGTCGCTTCGAAGAAATTACAACTCATGTCATGTGTGCAAGCTAGCAAGTATCTCCGCAAGGAATACCAAGCTTTCTTGGCACACATTGTAGTAGTGGAGAAGGAAAAGAAAGAGAATGCAATGGAAAAGGTGTTTGTGGTTCGTGATTTTCCTAACGTCTTTCCTGATGATTTACCTGGTCTACGGCCATCTCGTGATATCAACTTCCGAATCGACCTCATTCCTGGAGCAAATCTGTTGCTAGAGCGCCTTATCATCTCGCTCCATCTGAAATGCGCGAAATCTCGAGTCAACTCCAGGAATTGCTTGATAAAGGCTTTATTCGTCCTAGCACCTCTCCATGGGGTGCGCCTGTCCTTTTCGTCAAAAAGAAGGATGGGTCGTTCCGGATGTGCATCGACTACAAGGAATTGAACAAGCTTACCATCAAGAATCGTTATCCCATGCCTCAAATCGATGATTTGTTTGATCAATTACAAGGTGCTACATGTTTCTCCAAAATCGATCTACGCTCAGGATATCACCAACTACGAATTCAAGAGGAAGACATACCCAAAACCGTTTTCCGAACCCGATATGGTCACGACGAGTTTGTGGTTATGCCCTTTGGTTTAACCAATGCACCCGTGATTTTTATGGATCTAATGAATCGCGTGTGTAAGCCCTTTCTCGACTGCTTCGTCATTGTGTTCATCGATGATATCCTGATCAATCCCAAGTCAAAAACCGAACACGCGCGACATCTAAGTTTGGTTCTTGAACTACTCTAGGAAACCGCTTTTACCCCAAATTCTCCAAGTGCGAATTTTGGCTCGAGGAGGTTCAATTACTCGATCACATTGTCAATAGTCAAGGTATACACGTCGACCCCGCGAAGATCGAAGCTGTTAAGAGCTGGGTTACACCCAAGAACCCGTCTGAAGTTCGATCTTTTCTCGGACTAGCGGGCTATTATCGCCGATTCATCGAAGGATTCTTTAAAATCGCTGTACCGCTTACTTCGCTTACGCACAAAGACAAACCTTTTGTTTGGGGAACTAAAAGGAGGAAGCCTTTCAAACCCTAAAACTTATGCTCTGCAACACTCCCGTGCTCTCATTTCCCGAAGGAAACGACAGCTTCGTAGTCTATTGCGATGCCTCGAACCTCGGTCTTGGCTGTGTTCTCATGCAACAAGACAAGGTTATCGCATACGCCTCTCGGCAGCTCAAGATCCACGAGAAGAACTATACAACTCACGATCTCGAGCTTGGTGCAGTTTTTTTGTGTTAAAGATTTGGCGACACTACCTTTACGGTACCAAGTGTACGGTCTTCACAGACCATAAGTGCCTACAACACATCTTTAGTCAGAAGGAACTGAATATGAGCCAGCGCCGATGGGTTGAACTTCTCAACGATTATGACTGTGAGATTCGTTACCATCCAGGTAAAGCAAATGTCGTTGCCGATGCTCTCAGCCAACGAAGCTATATGCATAGCATTCGTAATACTCAAACCCAGCACAATCTCGAAGCTCTTATTCGTGACGCTCGACATGCTTGTTTTACCGAACGCACTCTGAAGAAGGAAAGAATTATGAATGATGGCGAACAGCTAGTGAATAAATCGAATGGTATATTTCATTATCTAGACCGAATTTGGATTCCCAAGCACACCAATTTACGACAAATTCTGCTAGATGAAGCCCACAAGTCTCGATATTCCATTCATCCCGGTGCCGATAAGATGTAACAGGACCTTCGCTACTAGTACTGGTGGCCTGGCATGAAAAGAGATATCGCTGTCTATGTTTCGAAGTGCCTAACTTGTTCTAAGGTCAAGGCCAAGCACCAACGCCCCTCTGGCTTACTCGTACAACCCGAAATCCCTGTGTGGAAGTGGGAGAGTATAGCTATGGACTTCATAATGAAACTTCCGTGCACTCCATCAGGTCACGATAGCATCTGGGTTGTCGTTGATCGTCTTACTAAATCTGCTCACTTTCTGCTGATACGAGAAGACTTTAAGGTAGAACGATTAGCCCAGATCTACACCGACGAAGTTATATGTCGACACGGGACGCCTCGTGACATCATTTCTGACCATGATGGTCGGTTTACCTCGTGTCTTTGGGAAACGTTTCAATCTGCTCTCGGTACTACTCTTAATCTAAGTACCGCTTTCCATACCAAAACCGACGGTTAGACTGAAAGAACGATTCGTATCCTTGAAGACATGCTTCGCTCGTGTGTCATAGATTTCAGCGATAATTGGGGCACGCACTTACCTTTAGTCGAGTTCTCGTATAATAACAGTTATCACTTTAGCATTCAAAGGGCACCATTTGAGGCATTATACGGAAGGAAATGTCGATCACCTATTGTATGGCACGAGATCGGAGACGCGCAAATTACTGGTCCTGGGTTATTACATGAAACACAAAATCCTCCAATTTCGAGATAATCTATTGAAAGCTCGGATTCGTCAGAAAAGTTACGCCGATAGACGCCGCAAGCCCCTTGAATTTGACGTTGGCGATCACGTACTCCTAAAGGTTGCACCTTGGAAGGTGGTGATCAGATTCGGCAAGAAAGGAAAGCTCACGCCTCAATATGTTGGACCCTTTAAGATTCTGGAAAGAATTGGCAAAGTGGCCTACTGACTCGAACTACCGGAGGAACTTAGTAACGTCCACCCGACTTTCCACGTTTCGAACCTCAAAAAGTATCTAGCCGACCAGAATCTACATGTCCCTCTTGAGGATCTACAAGTGGACGAAACATAACACTTCGTGGAAAAGCCTGTCGAGATCATGGATCGAGAAACCAAGAAACTTCGACGCTCAAACATTCCCATTGGGAAGGTTCGCTGGGAAGGCAAACGCGGCGCAGAGTTCACCTGGGAACTCGAAAGTGATATGAAGGTTAAGTATCCACAACTCTTTGTTACGCCTGCGCCTTAATTTCGGGACGAAATTTCCTAAAGTATGGGAGGCTGTAACAACCCGCTTTTTGAAGTCAATGTACAAGTCAAAGTCAAAGGAAGAAAAGATTGCTAAATGCGATCTGTCACTCCTTGCTTAAATCGTTGATTGTACTCCTCGACTTGTAATCGATACTCTAGTTTATTCTAACTTAGTTGTATTATGTGGAGTAAATGTTAATAATCGTTGTTTATCGCTAATCGATGTATCGCTATCGCAACGCTATCGCATCGCAACTTGAATCGCAGGTTATGTATATTGTTTTACGTGTGTGTGCCATTATGTGTTACTTGTGCATGTTTATATTTGTTTGTGGTGATTATTCGAAAACGTAATCGCAACCCTATCACAACGCACTCTCAATCGCAACACAAAACGCAAAACAGTTATGTTTAGGTTTATGACTGTTATTGTATGTTAGTATGATTATTGTGTAATATTATCGCATCGCTTACTCGAAATGCATCGCAACGCTCCACGCACGAAACGAAACGTTGAAAGCAAACTCGCAAATCCCATCTGATCGGATGGCCATCCGATCGAACCGCCCTTTCGCACCTCTACACCTCCTTTCACACATCCTTGCCTATAAATAGCACCTGTCACATCACATGAACAGTGATGTGACAACTCTCATTCGACCAGCTCGCTCCAGCCCTCTTTTCTCTCGATTTCTCGCTATTCTTGTAAGTTTTCCACCCAAATCTTGTATTCCATGATCTACACACACTTCTTCATCATTTTCACCATCAAATCTTAACTTTTCACCATGAAATTGGCTGATTTGGGCTGTTCTAGGGTGATGTCATCATGAGTTCTCATGAACTTCAAAGTGTGACCTCATTCCACCAAGAACAACTCAGATCTAAGTGATTTCTACAATGTTTAAACACTGATTTCTCCAAAAACTAAACATAATCAAAGTTTTTTCAAAACTTTCTTTAAACAAATTCAACCTCTCGCATAAAACCGATAGAATCGGAGCTCGTTCAGACCTTCTACTCATTCACTAGTGAAGAGTCGGTTCGAGAATGGATTTCTATCAAAGGGACGACCGATTCACGGGTTGAACAAGAACGACCGTTGAGGAGCTGTTAACTGAACGGACGGGGTGATTTCCATCCGAACGGGTGACTTGGACTCAATGGGTTTCCGTTGTTTGACGAGTTGTCATACCGTCTCGATACAATCACAAAACTTTCCAAACTTGGCAAAATTTTATAAGTTTTCAAACGAACCAGGTTGCTGAACGGATCACCGTCCGATCGGATAGCCATCCGATCGAATGGCAATCCGATCGAATGACCTATAGTGTTTAATATTTAGCAAATTCAGAATCAAACTCAAACATAACCCTCCACTCGGATCGCTATCCGAGCGGATGGCCATCCGACCGGATGACCGTCCGACTGGATGACCTAAATGGTAGGATTATCTCCTATTTTATAAAATGCTACAACAAAAACTTCAATGTCACATCATACATGTGACACCTCGAAAATTCACGACCTATAATGTATTGACACGTGTCATAAGCTTGAACATGTGAAAGAATACTCTAGAGGGACTAAAGTTGACAAACATGGAAATCATGTGAATATAGGGGTTCAAAATGTCAACAATGGATAAATATATTTTTAAATCACCCTACATGATGCTTATACCTTCAAACGAATAAATCATGGATCATACGAAGCTAAATATGAAAGAAAGTGAGAGATTACAAACTACAGGGGTTAAATGTGTCAACATGTTTAAAGTATACCTCTGAGTGACCTTTTAGCAAACCCGAAGCTTTGTAACGATTAATTATGCTCACTAGAATGCACGATAAAAATTTCATAAAGTTTCGTTATCATATGAGAAAGTTATGATCAAATTCGTATGCGAGGGGTTAAAGCGTCAACGTTAAAAATTATGACCTTTCGGGTAAACATGAAGTGACCGAGGACTTAACAAAGTGGGTATAAGTCTCGGAGCCCTTATAGGTAAATTTGGAGGGCTCATAATGCAAAATATAAAGGGGAATGACCTTTCGGAGTACCAAGAGCCAAGGATGCAAAAGCTAGAAACTTTTAACCTGAGCCCCACCCTCAAGCGGGCCGCGTAAGCCCAGGCAGACCCTTACGCGGGCCGCCTGGCACGCCCAGATACAGAAATTACAGGCAGCAGCCTGTTATGCCTTGTAACCGACTTAAAAACGATTTTCCTCTTCCTTGGGCGACCCCTACATGCCTTTAGTCCTTAGGGACACTTGTTGATGATCAGGGAACAATAGTAGACTTGGTTGTCAATGATCTAAGTGAGATTTAAGCACTATATAAAGGCCCTTATGTTGCAACATTATGAGCACACCTTCCATCTGCATTCTTGAAGACTTCTGGAGCTCCAAAGCAGACCCAAGTCATCCCTAGTCGTGCATAGGACTTTGGTAAGTACCCTTGACCTTCCTAAATTGAGTTTTACTTAGTTATTAGCTTAAAAGTCAAACCGTCGTAATTACTGTTTGACTTAGCGATTAATCATTAATGGTCCAGTGATTAGTCGAATTAAAGGTAGTTATAAGTTGGTAATTATGTGGGCAATAAACCCTTAAAAGGGCACCCTCTGATTCCCACTCTAACTAGACCATTTGTCGGGTCAAAGTTGATTAGAAAAAGTCAACAGAATGCTAATCTTCGAATTTACGCATAATTAACAATGTAGAAGGCATGTAACCTATTTTATCACTCATATAACTTGGTAATAAGTATAATAACTGGTCTAAGCTTGTTTGATCCGACAATTTTCTGTTTAGACCCGGTTCGGAACCGAAAGTCACAAAACTTTGACTTTTGCTTTGACTTCAGTTCTGACCCGATTTAGTATGATTTGGAAATGCCTTAGAGCTTCATTACGACCAAGTTACATGCTAGTATAACCCTCTGTGATTATACACCTTAGTTCATTAGTTATCCAATTAATATGCATGTTTCTGTTAAATGCCTAATGTTGACCAATATGCCCTTTTGACCATAAAACGAGAATTTTGGATATGTGAAAGGACAATAATTTTTGTTACTGATTTATAAATATGTCCCTAAATTTTCATATCAGTTGGAGGTCTAGATTAGGAGTTATGCTAATTAGCGTAATTAGAACGCCTTTTAGTAATTAAACGACGTCATTAGCATAAAGCCTATCTAAACCCAATTTTTGACACCAAACCTTTTACCCACTGATGTAATATAATATTTTGGGATTTTTAAAGATTTTAATTATTTTTAACCTGCTCATAACCTAAGGTTATGGCATTAATTCGGTAAATATCGAATATACCCTTTTTGGTTATAAAATGAGTTCTACAAAGTATTTTGACGCCAATCCAGTTGCTACTGATTTTATTTAATAAATGAAGTATTTTGAACTTTATAACCTATCCAGAAAACTCAGATTTCCGGTATAACCCGGAAATCGCTTAAAATGGATTTTTAAGCGTATTAAACACATAGTTTATGTTTAAAACCATTTTTGTCATACAAGACTTATCACAACTGATATGACCTATTAAAATAAGTTATTTTACTGATGTATTCAGACCCAAATCTCAGAATTATAAAATAACCTCTTTTATAATCTTTAAAATGACCAAAATACCCCTACGGGGCTTAAATTGAGATTAATCTCGTTTTGGGCATAATGGAAGATATCCTACTGATATCACAACATATTTAAAGCATATTGACTTAGGAAACCTGTATATGACTCTCATGGTTACCCGTTACGCTTATGGCGCGTTCAGTTCGGTTTATGTAACTAGTTTGCATAAATTAGCCGAGACGGGTCAAACCTTATCGTTTTTACCTCAAAATCCAGAATGCGTTTAGATTACCAATATTATACAAGTATTCAAACTTGTCGGGTCTAAATCACATTCTATTCCGGTCTTCGCTTAATCACGCGTTCGAACCGTATCGTTCCTTAAAACTAACCGGTCTAAGCTTAAGCTTAACTAAAGACCGTTAGGATTCTAATAGGTTATTATAAACCTTCGTTCCAGAATAGGAGACCCGGTAAAAGCTACCCGCATTTGCTGTTTGTGAATTATACTTGCTCAGGTAAATACTTTTAACTTATTTTCCCTTATACGGGCTTGGGGTACGGTATATAAAATACCGCTTGGTCCGGCATTGAATCTTTAATCGAATAGAGGTTAAATCATTGATATGCCCGTTTTGAAATGTTTTGTTTGCTTAAAGCCTTTGGGGGGTTAATGACCATGTCCCGGATATCCTTGGCATCATCTTACGAGATGGCCACGACCTGAGCACGGGGTGTAGGCGTACACCCGTCAGTGCATAAATAAATAATGTGGTGTGTCTGTTGATCTTTAACCCGGTCTATGGATCGGGCTACTGAACGCATAAGGAACATGTAATTCTTTTACAAGTATTATATTCAAATAATTATCCCAAGTTATAAAAAGTTTGTGCCACGTGCATTCAAATCAATTTTATTAAACTTTTCAAAATGAGTCGGTTGAATGTATTTACCAGTGTAAACTGACGTATTTTCCCAAAAAGGTTAAGTGCAGGTACTACGCGAACTAGGCTGGCTTTCTCCTAGCGTCCACAATAAGTCTCGCCAGCTTGGATGTCAAAACTGTTGAACAGTGTTTCCTATTTATTTTTTATCCACATGTGGATTATTTTCAACTGTTTGTGATACTTGATATTACAATTATATTCGGTTGAAATATATCTTTCATTTGCTTCCGCTGTGCATTTAAATATTGTGTTGTTTGACTGTAATGTTACCAACCACGTCACGATACTCCCCCACCGGGCCCACCGGTCAAACGTGGAAATATCGGGGTGTGACAATACACAAACACATCCGTCCCAAACGTATGACAAACCGACCGAATGGCCATCCGACCGGATGATCAACCGTCCGGATTGTCATCCGGTCGGATGACCCCTCGTCACTATGTTCACTCGCACCGTTTAACGCACCGCTCATCGCTTATACTATAGTTCTATAAGCAGGCTAACTTTCCAGCGCTCCCTTCAATCCAAGAGAGTGTTTATCTGTTAGTATACTCGATCCCTTTTTGCTTTAAGCACTTTTGGGTGTTACATACGTTACTTATATCAAATCACGTCTATCACACAACGCAAACACTTTTATATGCTAACCGCTCCCGCATGTTATACGTGTTACTCGGTGAATGCTTGTATGTTATGTTTACACAGTGATTGTTGCCTGACACCTTAGCAACGATAGTACTATAGTTTGGACTCAGCACCTGTCTTGGACGGGGGTTGCTAAGGGTATTTTTCACGTGTCACAGTGGTGATATGTGTTGCGCACTCTACAACTCGCAGTTACGTCTGTTCATATTTCATTGTCGATAACCTACTTGCTTCGCATTATACATGTTACATGCTGGTTATGCGTAAATCGCTTTCACTACTATTATACTATTAAACTTGTATGCTCACCTTTACACTATGTGTATTGACCTCTATTTTGACGTATGTGACAGGTGTTTAAGATGCTAGGATGTTTGCTCTGTGTAATCAAGTTAAGGAAGAGTCTAGAAACAAACAATTTATATTTTGAGTTGTCGAAACAATTTATTTGTCTATGAGATATCTATGTCTGTAATAACTGCTTTACTTGATGAGTTATGATATGGGACATAATGTTAATTATCCATTAATTTAGTTGTTATGGATTTCTTCTGGACAATCTGTTTCGCTCAGTGCCGCGCCCCGATGATTTCGCCATCGGTTGGGGTGTGACAATGGTATTGTAACAACCCGAAATTTTGGTTGTTCCTACTTACCATTGTTTCATTCCGTAAACGCTTGTACTCCGAGATTCTATAATAGTTAACCCATTGGTGGTCATATATTGGTTAAACTATATTTTAAACGCATTTTACATCGCTTATTTATCGCATTTAAACGCTTATTACTTAAACGCTAATTGCAATGCAAACTCGAAACGCATATTTATTTATATTATTTGTGTTACTTGTGTGTTTAATTAATTAGCGAGGTGTTAGGTGTTATTATTCGCTTAAAACGCTCCAACGCTCACTCGAACGACTCGATTTATCACTCTAAAATGCAACGCAACCCGATACTTAGTGTCACACTAAAATACTTAAGGTACACATACTAGTACTAACTAACGCAACAAAACTCACCAAACGAACATCCTACACGCAAAATGAGAAACTAACCACGCAAAACAGGCCCTTCGAACGAAGCCAGCCAGCCTCGCTGCCGTCGTACGAAGGCAGCCAACTTCGAACGAAGCCTTCAGTGCGATCCCACCTCCTCTATAAATAGCCAAGCCCTTCTCATTCATTCTAACCTGCTGTCTTTTACTCCGAAACACTGCCGAATTATTGTCCAACTGTTTTCAAGTAAGATTTACTTATTTTTTTATGTTCCACAACGTTTTCCACAAGATTCACTTCGATTTCATCAAAACTCTTATATTTTCATCCAAACTTCATCTTTTTCACCTAAACTTCTTCTTTTTACAAAGAACTTCATCTTTTTCATGAAAACTTTCATCTTTTTCATCAAATCTTCTTCATTTACCACGGATCTACACTTGAACGAGTGATTTGGGTTTAGCTTTGGCTTCCCAAGTTGTAGATCTGAAGATCTCATACTCACCAAGCGTTAGATCTAAGTAAAAATCTTTTAAACTTGATTTTAACACAAAAACGGACCTAAACCGATATGTATTTCATTCACTAGATAGTGGGACGAAGTGGTGTTAAAACCGTCTCGAATAGGACTCGAAAACACATCCGATTCAGATGAAAACACAGCTCTGAACGCCAAGAACAAATATGAATGCGAGTTGGACTGTTCTGTGCGAAGCCCGGCTTCGTACGAAGGCACTGACTTCACACATCACAACCCAATTCTCACTCGCGACTCAAGCAAAGACCTCTCCGGCTCTAAGTTTAATCAGTAGCTTAAGGTTGGAGGGATGAACACTCGATTTCTCGAAGCAAGACGCGAAGCAAACTCGATTTTGAACAACGGAAACCATACATGTAAGAAGGCCCCACCTTCGCACAAAGGCACTGGCTTCGTACGAAGCCTCTGTTTCCTACCCGACATTTCGATTTCGACTGTTTCAGCACTTTGGAAGACTTACGCATTCTGTCCCCGTACGCAACCTAATCCGACGCTCCCTTCAATCCATTTCAGATCGTGTTTACTTGCTAAACACGCACTGTAAGTATACTCGAACCCTTTTTCACTTAACGCACTTTTGGGTGTTACATATTGTTAGGGGAGGATTTTCTAACAATTAGTGATCCTTATTCGTTATCCTAACTAGTGATCCTTACTTCTGTGACAGGTGGTGATCCTCAGAAGGGCTTTAGGATCAGGATCATGGATCACTTCAAGGATCCTCATACTGACGATTGTTTACTCATGTTTTATAACATCTCGCAGGTATAACAAGCTTGACCAAGTCTTAGCGACATTCTTGGAGAATATTCCCGAAGTATTCTGCACGTGCTAGATCCAAACTAGACGTTATGGAGAACGTGGAGGCTTGGCCCGAAAGTCGGAAAGTTTGTTAGCTAGATATTTTTCTTATTTTAAAGGGAGTAACGAGCTAAGTTAGAGAGGGAGTGACACTTAGTCATTTTTGGCAGTTACACACACTCATACAAGCGCTCATACAAGCTCTCGTTCAAACACTTAGCGATTTCATACACTTTTTACACATTTCACCGTAGTAATCCTTGTATCTAGCTCGTTACTATCCGAAGTTGTAAACATTTAATCATTTATTTGAGCTTGGTGATCGGTAGTTTCCATCACCCGGGGTTTTTTGTGTCGGAGATCAACTCTTGATCAAGGGCTTTTTCCCCGTATAAATCCTTGTGTTGTTTGTGCATTCCATATTGAAGTGATCCTCATTGTTGTTACACATTTTGAGCATCATACCCCGTAATCTAGAGTTTGGTTGCAATATCATCATCAGATTTTTTGACCAAAACAGTTTGGCGCCCACCGTGGGGCAATTGGTGCTTTGCCTTAGAAGAATTCGCATTTCTGTGCTCATTTCGGCTCACTACAACCAAGCAGATGGCTTCCTCATCGAAGAATGCTTCAAACTTGATGCCCTCATTCACTTCCTCACAAGGCGTTCCTCCTTTGCCTCCACCACCTTCTGGATCCCAGAAGAATACAGAGAATGCTGCGAAGAAACCGACTCCCATTTTCTCAAAACCACCTACTTCTTCTGTTTCAACTAATCCTACTACTAATGATCTCTATGCCTTGATTTTGCAGATGAGGGATCGTGCACAAGAGCAGGATAAAACCAACGAAAGGATCCTCCGGGAGATTGATGAAATTAAGAAACAGAAGAAAACGGCAGAGGATCATTCTCCACTGATGCCCAGATCTTTGAATTTTGATACTCCGGTGATTACTTCTCAGCCATCAGTGATTCCAGACATTCAATATGTGGGTGGACCAAAAGGAGTACACTACCCAACAACAGCTATGACCCAGGCACTAGGTTCACATTTTCAGCCAGCGGGATCCTATCCTCAGCATATGGGATCCCTCACGAGTACAGGAGGATATTCAGGAATGCAGCAGTATCAAGGATCCTCCTTTGTTCCAGGATCATCCCAGGTTCAAGGATCCTCCTTCGTTCCAGGATCATCCCAGGTTCAAGGATCCTCCTTCGTTCCAGGATCATCCCAGGTTCAAGGATCCTCCTTCTTCCCAGGATCATCCCAGGTTCAAGGATCCTCCTTCTTCCCAGGATCATCCCAGGTTCAAGGATCCTCCTTCGTCCCAGGATCATCCCAGGTTCAAGGATCCTCCTTCTTTCCAGGATCATCCCAGGTTCAAGGATCCTCCGTTGTTCCAGGATCGTCCCAGTTTCAGGGATCCTTCCAGATGCCAGGATCCTTGGGGAGTTTGCAAACAGGAAGTTCAGATGTCCATCAAGGAGATTTTATTCCAATGCAGACCAATGCCTCTGCTGGTCCCTCGATCATTCCAGAGTCTCAACAATATGGATTAACCTCCATACTTCCTAACTTGAATCCAATGGGAGGTAACACTTTTAATAATTCTCATACTACTAACCATGGTCTTATGCAGGATCCAGGTATCAATCATGCCATGGCCAGAGAATTGCAAAAGCTAAAGGATATGATATCAAGTGTCCCGGGAGTAGTCAAACCTATCCCCGAGATTGCAGATGGGAGCCACAAGATATCTCGTTTTGCACCACCAATCTGTGATGCTGAGATACCCAAGAGGTTCCATGTGCCTACAATGAAACTGTATGATGGTTCGACGGATCCTGAAGAACACATAGCACAATACAGGGAGAGGATGGAGATCAATCCAATCCCAGAAAAGTTAAAGGAAGCATGCCTATGCAAAGGATTCGGATCCACTCTTACTGGATCAGCTCTCAAATGGCTGCTAAGTCTTCCTCCCTATTCTATTACCTCATTTGCAAACCTAGTTAACTTGTTTAATACTCAGTTTTCTTGTAGTAGAAAATTTGAACGATTAACTAGTGATTTATATAGGATAACCCAGGGTCATAATGAATCATTAAGGGATTACATTACCAAATTTAGTAAAGAATCCTTAGACATTCCCAACTTAGACATAGCCACGGCTGTTGAGGCCTTCAAAATGGGATTACTTAGGGATTCCTTATTTTATGATGATCTTGTTATGACACCGTGCAGGAACCTAGATGAGGTAAGAACCCGGGCCCTCAGGTTCATTCGGCTAGAGGATGACAAGAGGATTCAGGAGAGGATAACAGGATCCTCAAAGCAGGATAAGCAAGGATCCTCATTCAGAAACAACAAGTTCAGATCCTACAACAAATCTGATAATCAGAACGTGCATTCTATTGATCAAGAAGAGGATGATGAGGATTATCCTCCAATTTCTGAATATTGCTTTAGTGTTGATAACAATGAACTAATCCTTGCTATGCAGAACCTAGGTGATAAAGCTAGATGGCCAAGAAAGAATGACAGGCCAGCTACAACTAAGGATAAATCAAAGTGGTGTGCATATCATGAAGATTTTGGGCACCTCACAGAAGAATGCATTGCATTAAGAAAGGAAATTGGATACTTGTTGAGCAAAGGGCATCTAAAAGAGTTGTTGGGTAGAAAAAAGTCAAGGACTCAGGATCCTGAAAGGATCCCTGAGAAGGCTCCAGCCCCTCCAGCAGATGCACAAGTGATAAACTTTATTTCTGGGGGATCCGACATTTGTGGCACATCCTTCTCAGCAGCTAAGAGGCATGCAAAGGAAACTAAAATGGATAATGGAGAAAGACCAGTTCGAACATCGAGTGTCTCCGAAGGAAAAGTCATAACCTTTGATGAAGAGGATCGTACTGATATCCAGGATCCTCATCACGATGGTTTAGTTATTACTCTTTTTATATCTAACTGTTTTGTCCGCAGGATCCTAATAGACGGAGGAAGTTCAGTGAACATTATCCAGCTTGATGTTCTAAAGAAGATGGGTATCCCTGAATCAGAGATCATACCAAGATCCTCCGTGCTCGTGGGATTTAGTGGAGAAACTAAGAACACTCTGGGGGACATTAAACTCCCAATCTATATTGAAGGCTTACACTCTTATCAAAAATTTTGTGTTATTGACTGTTTATCTTGTTGTAATGTTATCCTTGGCAGGCCCTGGATACACGATATGAAAGCAGTCCCATCTACTTACCATCAATGTGTGAAGCTCCCTAGTCCTTGGGGAATAGTAAAGATTGATAGCGATCAGCAGGAAGCTAAGAATTGCTACACTTCATCGATGAAACCAGCTTCGAAGTCAAGGGAGCAATAGCAATCAAGGTATCCTCCAAGGAATGTCTTGGAGGCCAGAGAGCAGGATGTGGTAGAAATCCTCATGGATCCTGATGATCCTGAATCCAAAATCTATATCGGATCAGGGATCCTTGGTGAAATGAAAGAAGACCTCATATCCTTCCTCAAAAGGAGAAAGACTACCTTTGCATGGAAACACGAAGACATGACTGGTATATCCAAAGATGTTATCACTCACAAACTCGGCATCGATAGATCCTTCAAACCAATCCATCAAAGAAGAAGGAAGTTTGCACCAGAAAGGAATGCCATTATCCAGGAAGAGGTAGAAAAATTGCTCCGGGCAGGTATGATTAGAGAGGTCAAGTATCCAAGATGGTTGGCCAATGTGGTTGTTGTTCAAAAGAAAAACGGAAAGTGGAGGGTATGTGTCGATTTTACCGATTTAAATAAGGCATGTCCCAAGGATCCTTTCCCTTTACCCCACATTGACTCCATGGTGGATGCAACCGCGGGTCATGAACTGTTAACTTTTATGGATGCTTCATCTGGATTTCAACAAATCCAAATGGAACCATCCGACCAAGAGGATACAGCCTTCATGACTCCAACTGGTATATATTGCTATATTGCTATGCCGTTTGGATTAAGAAATGCAGGTGCAACATACCAAAGGCTGGTGAATATGATGTTCAAGGATCAGATCGGACAAACTATGGAGGTTTACATAGATGATATGGTGGTAAAATCCATAAGAGCTGAGGATCATCTGAAGGATTTGGAGGAAGCATTTAATATCCTTGACAAATATAATATGAAGCTTAATCCTTCAAAATGTCATTTTGGTGTTAAGGCAGGTAAATTCCTAGGATACATGGTGACTAAGAGAGGCATTGAAGCTAGCCCGGAACAGATCAAAGCAATAGTGAATATCAAGTCTCTGGTCAATGCTAAGGATGTTCAAAGGCTAACGGGAAGGATAGCAGCCTTGAACAGATTTATATCCAAGTCCTCCGAGAGGTGTAAAGAATTCTATGATATCCTAAGGAAGAACAAGAAGTTTGAGTGGACGGAGAAGCATGAAAATGCTTTAAAAGCCCTCAAAGATTATCTATCCTCGGCCCCGGCATTGATGAAGCCAGAAAAAGGCGATGTGTTATCCTTGTATCTTGCAGTATCCTCAAAAGCAGTAAGTGCGGTCCTTGTTAAGGATCATGAAGGTACACAACATCCTGTCTATTATGTAAGTAAAAGTTTACTTGATGCCGAATCCAGGTATTCACACCTTGAAAAGCTTATCCTTGCATTAATTATGGCATCTACCAAATTAAGACATTATTTTGAAACTCATGTTATCATTGTTAAAACTAATTTTCCAATTAAGAATGTCCTCAGGAAACCAGAGATGTCAGGAAGGATGGCTAAGTGGGCAGTGAAGCTGAGTGCATATGATATAAGATATGAGCCTAGGACAGCCATCAAATCCCAAGCATTAGCTGACTTTGTGGCTGATTTCAGTAGTGATTTACAAGAAGAAGCTGAGTTAGAAGTCCAGCAGCTAGAGGAGACCAAGGACCCTTGGATACTCCACACTGATGGATCCTCAAATGTCAAAGGCACAGGGCTGGGAATACTACTAAAATCGCCACAGGGGGACATAATACCCCATTCTATAGCTTGTGAATTCCAAACCACTAATAATGAGGCTGAATATGAAGCCTTAATTGCTGGTTTGCAAATTGCAAAGCATATGGGGATCAGGTATCTTGAGTCAAAAGTTTGGCACTCTCTTTTGTTTCCTTTAGTTTGTCACAGGTACCAAGGGAAGAAAATACAGAAGCTGATGCATTGGCTAACTTAGGATCATCTTTGAAGATCCCAGAGGATATCAAGATTCCTATTATCCATATCCTGACCCCGGCTATCGAGGATCACCAGACTATGGAGATAGGAAATGATTCTGCAATGATCCCTAGTGAGGATACTCGATCCCATCCAGGATCAGGATCATGGATCTCACCAATTATGAGATACTTACAACATGGAGAGATTCCTACAGGAGAAAACCCTAGGGCTTTCAAATCTAAGGTATCTCAATTCACAATTTTAAATAATATGTTGTATAGACGATCTCTTGCAGGACCATACTTGAGATGCATTGAGGATCCTGAAGTTCAGGAAGTTTTAAAAGACTTCCATGAAGGAGATTGTGGAAACCACACTGGGGGCAGGGCATTATTCTCAAGGATCCTGAGGACAGGATACTACTGGCCAACCATGAAGAAAGATGCTGTGGAGTATGCTAGAAGATGTGATCCTTGCCAGAGACACAGCAATATCCTTCATCAACCAGCTGAATTATTGCATCCTATATCCTCCTCTTGGCCATTTATGAGATGGGGTATGGATATAGTTGGCAAGCTCCCTAAGGCACCTGGTGGAAAAGTATTCATGCTAGCTATGACTGATTACTTCTCCAAGTGGATAGAGGCTGAAGCTTTTGCCCAAGTTAGAGAAAAGGAAGTTATATCCTTCATTAAAAGAAATATTATAACTAGATTTGGTATCCCTTCTGAGATTATATGTGATAATGGTTCCCAATTTATTGGGGGCAGAACCACTAACTTTTGTGACAGCTGGGGGATTAGGATGATAACATCAACACCAGTCCACCCACAAGCTAATGGCC
Source organism: Helianthus tuberosus (assembly GCA_030545235.1). Lineage (NCBI taxonomy): Eukaryota > Viridiplantae > Streptophyta > Magnoliopsida > Asterales > Asteraceae > Helianthus > Helianthus tuberosus. Next base: position 72,397 of record JARYGA010060607.1, read on the forward strand.
AAGCAGAATCATCCAACAAGATCATCATCAACAATTTGAAGAAAAAGCTTGGATCCAAGAAAGGAAAATGGGCAGAAGAACTACCCTATGTGCTCTGGGCTGACAGGACAACCCCCAAGAATGCTACTGGTCAAACACCATTCTCTTTGGTGTTTGGAGCAGAATCAGTGATCCCAACAGAAATGGTGGTTCCTACTGCTAGAACAAGTACCCGTGATCCTGAGGAAAATGATGAAAACTTGGCTCAAGACCTGGATACTATTGAAGAGATCAGGGATATGGCTAGGATCAGGATGGCCAGTTATCAACAAAGAATGGCTGGTGCTTACAACAAAAATGTCAGGATCAGGAGGTTTCAAGTTGGAGATATGGTGTTAAGGAAAGCATTTCAGAATACCACCAATCCTGCTGATGGAAAATTGGCTCCAAAATGGGAAGGCCCTTATTTGATTGAAGCTGAAGCAGGAAAGGGGGCATATAGATTGCTAACCATGGAAGGTGATTTGCTACCAAGAGCTTGGAATGCTGTCCACTTGAAGAAATATTTCATGTAAGCAGGATCCTTATGGCATAGGTGATCCTCACGATAGGGATATCCTTAAAGGATCCTCAAAGTATCGGTGATCCTTATTCAGGTAATATCCTAATCTTGAACTATTTCATTTCTTTATTTTCTCATATTAGGATAAGGATCATGTATCCTTTATCCATTTCTCACGTGAGTTCAAGTTTTGAAAGTTCAGGTATCTTTAGCACAACGTTGGTTATCCACAGAAGCAATCCGTCTTTGGGTTTAACCCCAGTTATTTGGGCCTGTCCCCAGATTCCGCCTGTGGCGCACGATGATCCTGGTATAGTTCAAGGCTTTGGGACCAGTACTCGTTCTAGGGGCTGATAATTCCATTGTTCTGGCTATGCTTAGGATCCTACGTATAATGGTAGACGTACCATACATCCGTTCATAAGGTTTCTAACGTTTTCACGTTAGCTAAGGTTTCTAACGTCTTCACGTTAGCTAAGGTTTTGGCATTTTCATGTCACTAAGTTTGGATAGTCGCCAGTTAGGGCCATACTCCAGTTTACATACGATCCTTGGGCTTGTCCCCAGTTATCCTTGGGCTTGTCCCCAGTTATCCTTGGGCTTGTCCCCAGTTGCTAACTCTTTTCTTATATCGGCTTAGTCCCAAGTTATGCTCTATTTCAGGTCCTTGAAGATAGGCAGCTAGGGATCCTTGATCCTTATTTCACTCTAAGGTTTATCTTATAGTTATCCTTATTATGGTTAGGATTCTAACTTGGATCCTCATGTATGATCCTTAACTTTTTTGGTTTTATTCATTATTCATTTGAATAACCCCTATACTTGACAACTGAACTTGTGTTTTTTAAACTATACCATTTTTTAAAACTTATCGGTTATGGGATATGTGATCCTTGTTCATATCTTAAACTTTTTGGATATCTTTTCTAGTTTTTCAAGGCTTGATAAGTATAAACAAATTGAACATTATAACAATTGGAAAATAACATACTAAAAAGGATAACAACACAAGATAAGCGACAAAAGGTTAAGTTTTTATTTATTAACATAAGGCTAACCCTTTAAAGGTTGTCAAAATTACCTACCCGAGCTTCTACCAGCAAAACGTGGCCCGTCCGCTGGGGTAGGTAAAGGGTGTCCATGATAATGAGTTCAAAAGTAGTGCAGGAATATAAAGGCGGCAGGATCACAATGGCTTCATCCCCCAAACAGAGGATCCCTTCACCAATTGCAATCCTGCCTATTGTCCAAAGGATCATACGTGATCCTTAATCCTAAAACCTATTGTTCAAAGTACAACCCATGAAATTGTCTTAAACATCACAACCACAAAAAACAACCATCAAACTAAAAAATTGGGCTCCGGCCTTGGCACATATATCCATCATCGCCCAATTGTGCAGCTCACACCTTGGCTGCATCACCACCAGCATCATCACCACCAGCCTGATCCTTCCCACTGCCACTTGCCTCAATTGCCAGGACATCAGCTGCCTCCTCCTCATCATCCTCAAGATCAGCCAACCTTGCCTTCCAGCCTTCAACATCCCAGCTGTCTTTGTCAAAAGCAGGGTCTTGAGCTTCCTGGGCCATCTTCAACTTAGTCTGATACATTGTGATGGCAGCAGAGAGCTTGGCATTTTCGATGAGGTCTTGCTTTTCATAATCAAAGTTAACCAGCACCTTGGCCATTTCCTGCTTGGTATCCTGGAGTTCCTTCCGAGCATCAGCAAGTGCAAGATCTTTGAGCACGCCAACCTGTTGGAGATCAGCTATTTTCTTGTCCAGCTCCTCAATATTGCCCACGTAATCCTCGATCTCAGCAAATTTCTGCAGAAAGAAGATAAGGCAGTTCAAAGTCAAGTGATCCTCATAAGAGCAGGATACCTAGGCAAAGTTAAGGATCCTTACATCATTGAAGTATTCAAGGAATTGGTGGCGGATCAGTGGCAGCCCTTGAAGATCCTCAGCATCAGAAGTTTTCCTCTTCTTGACACCCTTTCCTTTAGTGGGTGCCCTTGGAATGGAGATGCTAGGACTGGTAGTGGACCTCTTCTTCCTGGTTCGTACGAGATCAAGGTCAGCTGTGTTGAATTGGGAAACAGGCTTGACAGGTTTTCCAGCGCCTACACATTCAAAGCAAGATGAGTATCCTTATCCTATTTCAATTTATCTATTTATTTTAATATTTAAACTATGCAAAAGACAGGATACTTACTCGACATGGTAATGGAACCTGAGGATACTTCTTGTGAGTCTTGGGTGTCTATCTTGAATGTCCTTGTTTCAGGATCAAGCTTCCAAAAGGCAGCGAGCCTATCCTTGGTTTCAGGTGATGTGCGGATACGTGAAACGGTGATAGCTGCAAAACAAGAAAGCAAAAATATAAGTTATCCTTACAATCAAAGAAAGTTCTTGGTGATCCTTATCAGGATCCTCCATCCTACCATGGGTAGCCCAATTTTTAGGAAGATCCTTTCCATCCTGGATAGAATCTCTCTTGACAAAGAAAAAGCGACGTTTCCAGTCTTTGTCATTCTTGGTGACTTTCAGAAGAGGATGATCTGCACCGGGTTTTCGCTTGAGCAAATAACGATGGGAACCAAAAGTAGTAAGATCATACAGCTCCGTCAATTCTGACATGCCCAAAGCAATGCCTTCCTGTTCGATGATCCTCTCCAGGGTATACAAGACCCTCCAAATCATCGGCATGGCTTGGATATAAGAGATGCCGGTAAGGGAAAAGAAGGATTGTGTAAACTCTGGGAAAGGATAGGTGTATCCTATGGTGAATGGAGTGGCTGGAAATGCAACCCATGTTTCTGAAACATAGTCGCTAAGGGTAGTAGGATCAAAGGGTCTGATAAAGGCATCCGCCGGAAAACAGCAACGGATTTTGTCTATCTGTGCGTCGTTAAAACAACACTTTTCATTCGCTGAGTCCTTGATGATTTTCTGGCTTTCCAAAGGGCTATCCTTCTTGTGATCTTTGCCCGGAGAACTTCGGAGCAGCATCTTTGACGGAGATAAAGATAGAGAAACAGAGCAAGAGAGGGAAAAGGATAGAGAGAGAGAATACCTGAACGTCTTCGGAATGTGGATTATAAAGGGAGTTTCTCTGAAAATTTAAATGCATTTGATCCTATCTATATCTCTATTTATAATCATGATCTTGTAGGTTGTCACTTCCGTGACATCATCATCGCAACGGCTAGTTCAAAATTAACGGCTATATATCCGTTAGTTTGTTACGGATAAGATCAAGAAAACATAACTCGCTAATTTTACAAATTCACTCCTTATATTTTGGGGGCAATTGTTAGGGGAGGATTTTCTAACAATTAGTGATCCTTATTCGTTATCCTAACTAGTGATCCTTACTTCTGTGACAGGTGGTGATCCTCAGAAGGGCTTTAGGATCAGGATCATGGATCACTTCAAGGATCCTCATACTGACGATTGTTTACTCATGTTTTATAACATCTCGCAGGTATAACAAGCTTGACCAAGTCTTAGCGACATTCTTGGAGAATATTCCCGAAGTATTCTGCACGTGCTAGATCCAAACTAGACGTTATGGAGAACGTGGAGGCTTGGCCCGAAAGTCGGAAAGTTTGTTAGCTAGATATTTTTCTTATTTTAAAGGGAGTAACGAGCTAAGTTAGAGAGGGAGTGACACTTAGTCATTTTTGGCAGTTACACACACTCATACAAGCGCTCATACAAGCTCTCGTTCAAACACTTAGCGATTTCATACACTTTTTACACATTTCACCGTAGTAATCCTTGTATCTAGCTCGTTACTATCCGAAGTTGTAAACATTTAATCATTTATTTGAGCTTGGTGATCGGTAGTTTCCATCACCCGGGGTTTTTTGTGCCGGAGATCAACTCTTGATCAAGGGCTTTTTCCCCGTATAAATCCTTGTGTTGTTTGTGCATTCCATATTGAAGTGATCCTCATTGTTGTTACACATTTTGAGCATCATACCCCGTAATCTAGAGTTTGGTTGCAATATCATCATCAGATTTTTTGACCAAAACACATATGTTCTCTAACAAAACACGACGCACACAACGCTTAAACTCATTTTAAAAGCTGACCGCTCTTGCATGTTATACGTGAATCACTGAATGCTTGTTTGCTATGCGTATACATTGATAGCCCGCCTACCGCCCTTAGCAACGATAGTACTATAGTTTGGACTCGGCACCTGTTTATTCAGGGGTTGCTAGGGATCACATACTCACTTTACGTGCATGCTCGCTTCGGTGAACATGTATCGCGCATACTCCAACTCGCAGTCATGTGGTTAGCTTGTGTCATTGAAGATAACATACTTGATTCTCCTCTCTACGTGTTACATGCTGGTTATGCGTAAACGCTTTTATACTATACTTATACTAAACTTGTGTACTCACCTTTACATTATTGTATTGACTTTATTTTAACGTATGTGACAGGTTGATGGTTTATACGCAGCAAATGGATAGGAAGTCTAGAAACCCACAATAAAAATCTAGGTTATCGGATCTTGATTTGTTTGAGAGACTTGTTATCCGTTATGACTGTTTGATGAAATATTTGTTTATTAGTATGGGAGAATGAACTTGTTAAATATTGTCACTAAATCATTGTTATGGATTCTCTTGAGCAATCTGGTTCGCCTAGTGCCGCGCCCCGATGATTCCGCCATATGTTGGGGTGTGACAGGTATGGTGGTGGTCGAAGGCTGGTTGGGGAAGACTAGGGTGGTCAAAGGCTAGATTTGGTGGTGGTGGTGGTAGTGGTACTGGGTTTTGGTTGAAGAGAAAGAGAGAGAGATAGAACTCTGATATAGATAGAGAGAGCTATGTATGTATGTATGTATGTATGTATGTATGTATGTATGTATGTATGTATGTATGTATGTATGTATGTATGTATGTATGTATGTATGTATGTATGTATGTATGTATGTGTTTTGGTCAAAAATCAGACTAGGATAATGCAACCAAATCTTATTTTGTGAGGTGTGATGCTTAAATGATTGAGCAAATGTATGAACAGTTTGCAAATGAAATGAACATGGAACACAAGGACTTATACGAGGAAAAAGCCCTTGATCAATGTATGATCTCCGGCATAAAAAACCTCGGGTGATGGAAACTACCGATCACCAACTATATTAAACAAGTAAAGGTTACAAATCGTGGTGATAACGAGCTTGTTACAAGGATCACTAGTGTGCAAAATGTATGTAATCGCCAATGAGTTGCAGAGAGCTTTTGAGAGTGTGAGTGTTTGCTAATTGTTCTAGCTATCAAGCTCGTTATCCCCTTTAAAAATAGAAATAAACTAAGTAACAAACATTCCGCAAAATGTGCAAGCTACCCATGACTTCCATAACGGTCATTCTAGCTATGCACGTGCAGAATATTTGAGTATATTCCCCAAGAATATCGGCAAGACTAAGTCCCACTCGTTCATTCCTGCAAAACAAGTTTAAATATAATGGAAACAACCGTTAGTGTTAGGATAACAATGAGGATCCTGGATCCTTAAACCCGCAACGTCTTCTGAGGATCCTTAATTCAAACAGAATTGAGGATCCGTGATCCTGGCTGCACTTGTGGATCCGTGATCCTTAGGTTTGGAAAATCCACCCCTAACAGTATGTATGTATGTATGTATGTATGTATGTATGTATGTATGTATGTATGTATGTATGTATGTGTTGTGGTATATATTGTATGCATATATTATATATAAATTAAAAATATCTTTATAGGTAAAATTACCAAAATATCCTTACTTTTATGTGGCAAGTTACTAAAATACCCTTTTAGTAAACAAACAATTTGGATGATGTTAGAGGTGAGGAGCAAAATGGGAAAAAACATAGTAAACTAATGGAGGAAAATGATAGTTTTTATATGATTGGGGCAAAACCGTTAAAATGACCAAACAAGAGGGAGCAAAACGGAAGTTTACTCAAACTGGAAATTACATATGAAAAACCTGATCCGACTAATCACGATTAGTCCCAAGAAGTTGTTAGTCCCTACCTCATCGACCGACTAGCAACTAGCGAATTCTCCAACCTTGATTAGAAGTAAGTAGTTGCATTTACGAAATACAGATTATAACGATTCTTGGATTTATGCCCACACATAAAAGTGGCTATTTCATTCTATTATATAAGAACGAGTCAGCTGATAGATGCCAATGGGCCAAGTGTTTTAAATTTTTACAAGCTAATATTTGCTAGAATGCATTATTAATTTTTTATAGTACTGTAATCAAATTTATTACTTTGTTTATTTATAAAATGAAAAAAGAAAAATAAACAAAGTGATAATGGATCAACTAAAGTCTAAATGTGACTCAACCTTTTATAAATGTTTTATAAATGTCTTAATACAAACCCGTTGTCACTATCATCCAGTCTAGATTTTTTAAAAAGGCATCCGGTCTACATGTTTAACATAAATCTAAATTAAATTACAATAAAACCACAATATATGTTTTGAATTTAAAAAAACAAAACAAAAGTGAAGTCTTCTAAAGGGTCTTAAAAGTATCTCCTTAAATCATTACCCAAATTTCTAAAAGCAATGATTCAATTTATTTTATCTGCTTTTAAATAAAAGTAAAGATTTTTCTAATGTTTCAAAATAAGAACAAAGCTGATTTTTATTTATAAAACTCATATTAAAAGTTCATTTGTCGGCGAACATTAATTTTTATTTGATTAACAAATAGTTTTTTTTAAAGGTAATTAACAAATAGATAAAATGATTTACATTGTGCAAAAAATATACGAAGGCCAAATGGGAAGCTCAAATAACAGGATGAAAAGTCAAGTTAGATAGAAAGATTCAAAAGTAATTCACTTTTTGCATTTTTCAAAAAATATCCTCAAAAGAATGTCTATAATATATAGAATAGTCTTGTTGTACATATTTTATAAATTAAAAGATATAAAAAATGCCTTTCACAGAAAAAAGATATAAAAAATATATTTTCTTTAAATAGTTATACCATTAAAAGAATCCCTTCAATGCATTAATATTTTAAAGTTTCATTAATAGTGTACATTTTTTAATGATGTCAATTTACCAGGCCTAATAGAGATTGCATAACAAGTCCTTTCAAGCCCATATGTAGTAAACCTCCCCATAGATGATAAATACATGTCCAACAGTCCAACCAGAGTCGAACTACCAACCTCCATCCGGCCTCAGCTGTAGCTCCCCTAGTTTCACCAATTGAGTTAGGCCTCATGTTTATCGAAAGTAACTTCTTTAAGAAACGAGTGAACCAAACCTTGTCCTTATAGAAAGGATACAATGGGACCATGCTTATTTCAATAATCTTAATAATGTAAACTAAGTGGGATTCTCTAGTACGATGTGTAAGAAATTCGGTTAATATTGGTTTGGTTCATTATGTGGAAAAAATTGTTTGTATCAGTTTGGTTCGTTGCGGTGTGGGGGACACTAGGTATAGTAACCAAAAGAAAAAATCGTGATATGCCTGAAAGAATATCTACCTGTGTTTTAAATCGACCAAAAAACGATAAGAACGAATACCGACAGTGGCGAAGCTTGAGATTTCCGACAGGGGGTTCGAAAACATATATACCAAAAATTTCTATAAAACCGGGGGGTCAAAAACGTATACACCAAAAAATTTCTATACGAAAACTACACACTCTCCACTAACAAGCGAAAAGTTCGGGGGTCGGCCTCCCCTCCCGCCCCCGCAAAGGTACGCCATTGAATACCGATACCGATGTCAGCATCGATTTGGTTTGCAATGTACTGACACTGTTGTTAGTAACGACTTGGTTCGTAATGTATTGACACCGTTGTTAGTATCGATTTGGTTCTCAAGATACTGGCACTCGTGTATTTTACGATACAAAAGTTTACTCTATTTTGAATACAACTTCGTTTTCAATAAAGTTCATATCAAAATGTTCTGAGATAAAACATTAGTCAACTAAAATTTTAACAGGTACGACTTCTGCGGCTCACGTCGTTCTCCTTTTAAATCGACTAAAGCTTTAACGAGTCAATCCCAGTCAACAATGAACAACTTGAATCAGTTACATACTTACATTATATATCTTTTTAACTTTAACTGCTTTAAATCAAATAAAGAAAACTATCTTTTAATCTTTATTGTATGCGAGAATTGAATCTAAAAACTCTTCCCTTCAAACTAATGTTTGAAAATTTGTCTTTACAAATGGGCACCACCCTGTTAATAAATAAAGAAAACTAATATATATGACATTGGCTAAAGTACATTAGTTTGACTGCACACGTATAAGAAAGATTGTGTTGTGCATTCGATTCCATTCAGCATAATGATGGTCATAATGATTCATGATTACCATTTTACCCACCCCTAATCATTATTACCGCAAATCCCAATTCCCCTTCAATATCATAACCAATTCCCACCAACACTTAAAATTAATATTTAAATATTATATTTTTTTTTTTGAACGGCTGATTTCATTAAAAAGAAAGCTAGCAAGAAGCTAGACAAAACAATACAAGGAAATAAATTTACAAGACATTAAATCTGCACCAATCCGACCATTCTAAAGAGTGCATTTTTGCTCTGTTTCTCACCCAAAGGAAGCTTGTGGATTTTATTTCAGCAAGGAGTCTTGAGACATCCACCCGATTACCAGAGAAGATGACATCGTTACGAAGTTTCCAGATATTCCAGCATGAGATTATAACTATGGCCTGGACCATTTTCTTCATTTTCGGAGAACCCGAAATGATTTTGTGCACCCGAAGCAGATCTACAATAGTGAAGGCATATATGGGAGGAATCCCGAGCCAGCCGGACACCATTTGCCATGTAACAGAGCTCACCAAACATTCCGCGAAGAGATGCTGAACAGTTTCTTCACCTTCGCCACATAGTGGACAGCTTGTAGATGGTATACTAATATTTCTTCTGGCCAGGGCCGCCCGTGTTGGTAGACGATCGATAGCCGTCCGCCACCCAAAAATGTTCACTTTGCGTGGAACCCAACTGTTCCACTCGAAGTTATTGATAGTTGGCAGATTATTTGAATTGTTGAGTAGTTTCTTGACAGACTTTACCGAGAATACCCCTGTTGGATCTGATGTCCATCTCCATTCATCTTTGGAATCTGATAACAAAGTCTGCACAACAATAGAAGTGAGTTCTCCAAGCTCTGCCAGTTCCTGTGATGTCGATGGGTGACGAAGCCAGCCCCATGTGATGCTATTTATATTTTCTCCAGGCACCTTTTGCACCCGATCCCGAACAGTGCACCCTTTATGTTTTTCTAGCGAGTAAAGCAATGGGAAACGGTCTTTTAATGGGGTATTCATAGCCCAAGCATCAGTCCAGAACTGTGCATCGGACCCATTTCCTATCTTGCATCTGAAAAGTAGGTTAAGGTGGATGTCCTTGTTTTTGAGAGCCTCCTCTCTTTTGATGATATTGTTCCATACTCCAGATAGACCATTTTTTGAAGGCAAGAATTTACCATGCTTTCGATTAAAATGAAGACTCATAATAATCGACCTCCAAAGCCTGTTAGATTCTGTTTTGTACCTCCAAGCCCATTTTGACAATAAGCTACAATTCATATTATATAGGGAATCCAAACCCAGCCCCCCACTTTTTATTGGTTGTGTTACCCGATCCCACCGTACCCAATGCATCCTTTTTCTTTCCACCGAATCGCCCCACAAAAAATCCCTCCTTATTTTCTCTAATTTATTTAGCACCGCCATTGGGGCTTGGTAAAGAGAAAAATAGTATAAAGGCAATGAATCCAAGACCAATTTGATAAGTGTAGTTCTTCCCCCGATTGATAGAGTACTTGCTTTCCAAAGTGAGAGTCGTGCTTCAAAAGTTTCAATAACCGGTGACCAGTTATTGAATTTGTTCATGTTGCCTCCAACCTTGAGGCCCAGATACATGAAGGGAATGGAGCCCGAGTTACACCCTAGCCGACTTGCCATGTATTCACATTCGCTAGACGTAGTACCCACACCATATAGACAGGACTTGTGGAGGTTGATTTTCAGCCCGGAGACTAGGAAAAAGCATCTCATAAGCCTTCTGATATTAATGAAGTTATCTTCCTCCCATGTTCCCAAAAGCATGACATCATCCGCGAAGATAAGATGTGACACCTTGGGCCCATTATTCGGAAGAGAGATCCCTTTAATGAATCCCGCAGAAGTTGCACTTATCATGAAACTTGAGAGAGCCTCCATTGCCAATATGAAAATGAAAGGTGAAAGTGGATCACCCTGCCTTACACCTCTGAAACATTGAAATTCCTCGGTCGGAGAGCCATTAACGAGTACCGAAGAGCGAGACGAAACTAATATACCATGAATCCACTGAATCCATTTGTCGGGAAAATTCATTTGCATAAAAACCGACTTGATGAAGCCCCAGTTAATCGTGTCAAAGGCTTTTTCGAAATCAATCTTGAATAGGAAAGCCCGATTCTTTGATTTTTTTATCCAAGATATAATTTCATTTGTAATGAGTGGCCCGTCCAGAATGTTCCTGTCGGATAAGTAGGCCGATTGTTCTTCCGAAATAACCGAAGCTATAACCGTTTTGAGACGGTTTGCTAAGACCTTCGAAATAACCTTACTTATACAACCAATGAGATTAATCGGCCGGAAATCATTAAGATTCTCAGGATCGTTTATCTTTGGAATTAAGGTAATAAATGAGGAGCTGCAGCCTTTTGATATGCTACCCGAATCATGGAACCGAACCAAGATATTGTGAAAATCATCCCCCAATAAGTCCCAGTATTGCTTTAAAAATGTGAAATTAAAACCATCCGGCCCCGGTGCCTTATCTCCACCACAATCCCAAACGGCGTTTTTTACTTCGTTAAAGGAGAAGGGCGAGATAAGCGACATACTCTGCATGTTGGTGAGCTTCTTAATGTGGTGGCATGTGAATGCAGGTCTGGACAGATTGGGTTCAACGAATTTATTTTCAAAGAACTTCCGGATTTCATCCTTGATTAATGTGGGATCAGTACACCAAACCCCATTAATAAATAGGCCATTTAGCCTACTTCTCGAAATCCTACTGTTGATGTAGCCGTGAAAGAAAGCTGAATTTTCATCCCCCTCTATCGCCCACCTAACCCGTGATTTTTGATGAAGTTCATTGAGCCGACTATCATTGATCGTATTTATAATATTTTTATGCACCATATAATCTGATTTTTCTGATTCAGACAGGTCTCTAATTTCACATACTAGATCAAGATTTTTTATTACCTCAGCCGAAGTGGAGAGACTTGCATTTTCCTCCTTTTTGGAGTTTTTATTCCACTCCTTAACAGCCTTCTTAATGCATCTGAGCTTCTCCGCAAGTAAGACATCAGGGGGACCATAAAAGTTGAAAGAACTAACCGCAGAGCGAACAGCTGTATCGAGACCTGGTTTGGATAGCCACGCATTGAAAAATTTGAAGGGTATAGAACCAAAGTCGGTAGACGTGGTGATGAGGACAAGTGGGCAGTGATCCGAGAGATTCCTCGGAAGGGTCCTCAGCGTAGCAGTTGGCCATAACCCCCAAAATTTATCACAAACTAGCATACGATCGAGTTTGCTCATCTTGTTCCCACCATCCAGCCATCTGGTGAATTTTGACCATTCATGAGATACTCAGCGAGATTCGCTTCGTATATGAATGAATTAAAATCAGCGGCAGAAGCAGGATCAAAGACGCAGTTCCTCTTCTCCTCAGCCGATCTTACCTGGTTAAAGTCTCCAATGATGATCCAAATACCCCCTCGAGATGCCTTTAAAACATTAATGTGTGCCCACAGAGCCCTTTTTGAAGAGGCCGACTGTGGCGCATAAACGTTCATGATGTGTAACTGCTCGGAATTTCCCCTGATTGTACCACAAAGCAACAAATAGTTCCTGTGCTTGAGAGTGTCTGACCTGGAGAATATGCTTGGATCCCATAAGCATGCCAAGCCACCTGATCTTCCTTCCGAATTGACCCAATCGGCGTCCAACGGATAATTCCCCCAAAAAATTTTAAAATTGATCCTTGATCCATCTGCATACATAGTTTCCTGCATCGCAATGAAAGAAATGCCCTGTTCTCTTTTTATATTTTTAATCCAACCTGCTTTCTGAGCATTGCCCACACCCCTAATGTTAATTGTAAGATAATTCATTGATTACCGTTGTTTACTCCTTCACCCCTGACCATCTCTTCCACCAAGCTTATGAAATTGTCGACTTGCAGCCCAATCGCCTTTCCTATTGCTATAGTGGCACTTGTTTCAACCGGAGTTCTGGTCGTGTCTCCAATATCATACGACGGTACTGAATCCAACACGAGGTTAACGTTATTTTCCTGGGTCTGAGGCATAATATCCACCAGATCTGGAATGATGTTTGGTAGCGGGTCCACAGACGTGCCACTGTCGGCAACTATGGGAGACGGGGCAGAGTGAGTTTTATTCGGTGAGGTGGGGGGAATGATGGCATCTGCACGAAGGTAATCTGGATAGGGTGGAAGTGGAAAAGAGAAAGGAGCTTGTGCAGTAGTGGGCTCACATCTGGATCTTTTGTTTGCAGGTTGCCTTGGGCTGATGTTGGGCCCAAATGATGAAGAGTTTGGCTTGTGTCCACGAGACCCGGAACCATTTCTTGCCCAACCCCAAACCCTAATATGTTTTTGCCCAACCCCAATATCTCTATCAAAACATTGGTCAAGTGGTCAAGGTAATTAGTTCACGCCCGTCCTCCCCGGTACGGTGTGAGGGTGCCAAACCTAATAGCGCTATCAACTAATAACCTCGTTGCCTCCCCGGCAACTATCGATAGATGTAAGGGGTCTTAAATGATAGAACTGAGTGTAATAACCAACATCCCAATAACCGACGTTCCTCCCCGGAACAATTACCAGATATCCCTCCCCGGGATGCATGCTTGGAAAAAGAGCAGTGAACTCACCTTGGTTTGCTCGGTTTGATTAATTACTTGTTCACACTTAAACAGTCACAGCCTATGATATTTACATACGTATAATCAGTTTCGCACTCTTAATGTTCACGTATACATTGTAGTCATGATATGTTTTCAAGTATCAGTTTCCGAGTAACACATAGCAGTTATATAACTTAATCGAGTTCACAGATCATATGTATGTTTCATATGCAAGTACATGTTTCCTCATTCACGATTAACATCATTAACAAGCAGGTAACAATCATTTGAGTTTCGTATACATGATCTCTACAGTCTGCTGTGAACTAAACACTTAAGCGACGAAACTTCATACGAAGAAACACTAAGGTGTTTCGTCGACTTGGTGAGTGACGAAACCCAGTGAGTTTCGTCGACATGATGGGTGTGACGAAAGCCCCCAAGTTTCGTCAAGATCAGCTTATGGTGAAACATTCTATGTTTCGTCGAGATCACATGGCACCAGTTACGCAAGTTTCAATCATTGAGTTTCAATCACTATCCCCTGATTTCTTGCAAACAGAATCATTAACAGTTTCATGTTCAATCTAGATCAAACATCACAATTAGTCCAGAAATCATTTACTTTCCAAACAACCCTAATTACCAATTAGATGAACAATACAATCCAATCAACCCTAACATATCTCAACACTCATACGATCAATATCACAAAATCAGATTCGTCACCTAGTGTATTCGTCAAGTTCAGTCAATCCTAGCACAATTCCTAATCATTAAATACATCCGAGTTACATACCAATTCAACCACATATTCTATCATATGATCATAACCATGAAACCCTACTTTACACACCATACACAAGCATAACTGAACATCAGATAGATTGATTATTATCGAAAATCATAGTGGTTAACACTAACCGAGATAGAAGGAACAATAACTGATCGATAAAGAGGGCTTCGAGGACTCAAGGTTGCCGTCGCACAGAGGGAGAATTCTAGGGTTTTCAATGGAGCAGTTACGTGACCAATGACAAGTGTTCTAAGCAACATATACTCAAGAGATAGTATTGGTCCCTTACTGGGCTTCGACGTAACCTGGGCCGGCAAAACAGTAATGTTTCGTCGTGGTGTGTTATGTCGAAACCCCAAGGTTTCGTCGGGCGGGTGTTGTGGTGAAACTCCTAAGTTTCGTCATATATTGTTTCAATGGTAAGCAGTTTAATTCGTTCATTCACAGAAACATAACAATTCAATGATCAACATAACTCTAGTCTTTCAAATAATAACATATCACATAACACAAGACACTTTATCAAAGCAGAACTGTCACACAGTAGATACATAAATGAAGGGGACTTGAAATCTCGGGTTGTCACAGGTTTCTCATTAAAAAGATATTAAATAATAATTTTCTCTGTTATATAATTTGTCTAATTTATTTAATATTTGATATATGATTACCATTTTGTCGACCTTTTGTCAGTATTAATAAAATCACATAAGATAATCCAACGGGGTTGTGTCTCGTCCAAATGAGGTTAATCGTCTTCTGAGCTTGATAAACCGCTGCAACAGTCATGCAAAACAATCAACACATCGTGAAGCTCGTTACAAGGAGGGGAATAGGGGGGGTTCTCCTTTTGCCTCTCCTGTCACGACCATTAGTGTTAACAGGTGAGGGTATAGTTGACGCACGTTGAATGGATCCACATGTCCTGGCGATTGTCCTTGTTGTCTGGTCTGACATCGGTAGTTAAGTGGAGATCGTGGAGCAATAGTCGGAGCACGCTGATTGATGCCACGTATGTGTCCTTGTGTACTTCTTGTCTCCTATACGATTGTTCATTGTGCAGCCTGATAGAGTATAGCATGTCTTGCGCTCATTGGCCAACTGCTCTGGCACTCGTACTTTTGTACAGTCCATCATTGTCTTGCGTTTCTTGGTCGTGCGCTAGTTTGCTTGTAGACTGAACTAAGTGTTGGATTAGAACCATGTTGGTCATGGCCTTGCGCACGATTTGGGTTAAACCCGTGTAGCCGGCGCAAGGTCAGGGAACCCAAACCTCTTGTAAAGGAGCCAAGTGTTAAATTTGATTTATTTTGGGTATGGCCTCGCGTGTGCCTTGAGGTCAACTCGTGTGGTCGGCGCAAGATTTGAGACCATACCTCTTCAGGGTTAAACCAAAAACTACTTATCTTAGTGTTTGGTTACAAGCAAATGAATCGAACATGAATAAACAAGTCAATTTAAAGAAAATTGGTAAAACCGATCATGCTAAAAGTAATGCAACACAAGCAAAACGATCGTAAACTAAGCCAAAGTAGGCTTTCATTTCCATCTGTAGTTAAGATAGTTTTACGTAAAATAGATAAAAATAAAATAAAATTTGGAGTTGTTTGCTTTGATAAACGACGATGGAAACGATGAAAATAATGAAGAAAAAGATATAACAACGGATAATTGTTCATTCTCATAAAACTTTTTCTTTTTATATCTATACAGTTCATGATATAATATTTTCTATTTTTATATTTATCGTCGGTGGATTATTTTAGCTAGTTCTCTCTAGAGGTAACGGCGGACCCAGGAAATTTTTTCAAAGAATACGAATGAGGGGTTTAACCAAATTTTTAAGGGGTGTGATCAGAATTTTGCCCTAATAAATGCACTAATTATTTTTTCAAGAGGTCCGCCCATGTCTAAAGGATTGCCCTACGGATTGTAGTTTGATGATATATAGTATCACTTGAATATCGGATAAATATATATATATATAGGTAAAGAGTACTGTACAAATGCCCTTATCGTACATTACGTACGCGCCAATCTCAGCCGTCAGATCATCTTCCCGCAATGAAAATCGCATGTTGTTTTTTTTTTTTGTAATAATTTCGCATGTGATAATTTTGATGAAATAGCAGGTGTTTTTTTGTAACAATTTCGCATGTGGTAATTCAATTTCGCATGTGATAATTTTGATGAAATAGAAGGTTGTTTTTTTGTAACAATTTCGCATGTGGTAATTCAATTTCGCATGTGATAATTTTGATGAATTAGCAGGTTGTTTTTTTTTTGTAACAATTTCGCATGTGATAATGTTGGTAACAATTTCGCATGTGGTAATTCAATTTCACATGCGATTTTCAATGCGGGAAGATGATCTGACGGCTGAAATTGTAGCGTACGTAATGTACGATAAGCGCATTTGTACGTTAACCGGCCTCTATATATATATATGGGATGGTTCAAATGAAAACCACTTTTATTGTGAAAACTCGAAAACTAACTAAAAAAGCCTAAAAAAATCTAATTTTTTTTTTATAAAAATCGTTGCTTTTTATGTATAAAAAAAAAATTTCAAAAAAAAAAAATTTGTGTAGTGCACATGTGTAATACTACACATGTGTGTAATAATACACATGTGTAGTACACATACATATGTGCACTACACAAAAAAAAAAAAAAAATTTGAATTTTTTTTTATATAATAAAACCTGCGAAAATTGGTTTGCAAAAAAAAAAATTGTATCTTTTTTTGGCTTTTTTTAATTAGTTTTCGAGTTTTCACAATAACTAGTTATTTTCATTTGAACCTTCCCCTATATATATATATATAGGGAGGAGCTCATGCGAGAACCACCCTTATTGCGAGAACCGCGAGAACCAATGTGAACCCAACCTAAAATAGCTAAAAAAACCTAAAAAAACCTAACCCCCCCACCCCCAAGCTAAATGTTAAAAACTAAAACCCCCAAAAAACCTAAACCACCCCCCCCCCCCCCCCCCAAAAAAAAAAAAAACCTAAACCACCCCCACCCACCCCCCCAAGCTAAAATGCTAAAAACTAAACCCCAAAAAAACCTTAAAAAATCTAAAAAAAAATAAAAAAAATCTAAATTTTTTTTAATATTTTTTATGCTTAAATCGCTACTTTTAGTGGCCAGATTTTTTTTTTTAAATTAATTTTTTTTTCTTCGAAAAGTAGCGATTTTTATATAAAAAATATTAAAAAAAAAAATTTGTGTGATTTTTAGCTATTTTTATGCATTTTTGGTTGTGTTCACATTGGTTCTTGCGGTTCTCGTAATAAGAGGTGGTTCTCGCATGATCTTCTACCTGTGTATATATATATATATATAGGTAAAGAGTAAAATACAAATGCGCTTATCGTACGATACGTACGCGATTATCCCAGCCGTTCGATCAGGTGCAGATCTGGTGCGAATTCAATACATATCGCATATGAAAAAATGGTTAGCATTGGGTAGTGTGAAAAATGGCATGGGGTGTGTAGATGGACAAAATCGCATGTGGAAGATTTGAATATCGCATGTGAAAAAAATGGCATGGGGTAATGTGAAAAATGACATGGGGTGTGTAGAATCGCATGTGGAAGATTGAATATCGCATGTGAAAAAATGGCTAGCATGGGGTAATGTGAAAAATAGCATGGGGTGTGTAGAATCGCATGTGGAAAATTGAATATCGCATGTGAAAAAAATGGCATGGGGTAATGTGAAAAATGGCATGGGGTGTGTAGAATCGCATGTGAAAAATTGAATATCGCATGTGAAAAAATGGCTAGCATGGGGTAATGTGAAAAATGGCATGGGGTGTGTAGAATCGCATGTGGAAAATTGAATATCGCATGTGAAAAATCTGTGTGTGTGTTACTGTTCATCTTCTTCCATTGTTGGTCGATCATTGTCAGTCTTCTTCCGTTTGACCCTTACAACTCCCAAATTAGTAGTTCTTACTATCGATATCGCACTAACAGGAACGAAGGGAGGTTGGGGAAGAAGATTTTCAGGTTTTTGAATTTGATTTATGGTTTGATTTTGAACCATCATCGGTCAATTACATAGATTTATGACCTCACAATGACATTTTTAACCTTCCTGATATGATTTAGATATATTAAAATGATTAATTTAATCATTTAAATTAGTTTCGCCCGCGTTTGATCGATTGAAGATGTTGGAACCTGAAGGTTTATTCATGTAGGTCAGCATAGTTTGAGGGTTGATTATGTTTATGTTTTGTTTACATGTTTGGGCCGATTATGTATGGGTTGGGTTAGTAGGCTTGTGTCGCAATGGGCTAGGGTATAGACTAGTTCTTTTGTATTTAAACAAACCTCAATTGATTTGTAGAGGTTGTTGATGAGGTGATAGGTTGCGACACAAGGGACAAGAAGTCGGTTCTTATTGAAGTCTTGTATCCGTCTTTGCTAGTCATTGAATGCAAGATTTTGGTTTGTTATTTCATACATTAGTCTTGTGTTCATTATTATAATTTGTTCTTGAATCGGCTTGTGATTGTTTTCCGCACCTTCACAAGTTAAAGGTTGATATCATTGAAAGATCCTAACGGGTTTTACAATTGGTATCAGAGCCATTGAAGCCATTCAAGGGCTCGGTTTTGATATCATTCGGATTCAAGAATTGTTTGTGCTACTGATCTATTTTGTTGTATGTTTTGCAGTGAAATACTTAAACTGTTCCTGATCGATTCATCAAAATTATACTGATTTTGGTTTGTTGATTTCTGAAAAAGGTGTTTGCTGATTTTACGGGAAGTTGGTGGTCAACAGATTCAAAGATTACAATATCTTTGAATTTTGGAAGTGCTGAAAAATCGGGATTGCGAGTAAACAGATCTTATCGTTTATTCTTTTGCAGGTTTCGACTCGCAACCAGCTCTGTTGCGGTTCATCACGTTCTGGTTACGACTCGCAACCATCATTGTTGCGGTTCATCACGTTTTGGTTTCGACTCGCATTCACCACGGTTTCGGTTCATCCTGTTTCAGTTGCGACTCGCAACCAGTAGTCAATCTCCACTCGCAACCAAAGCTGTTACGACTCGCAACCTTGGTTTCGGCTCATCCTGTTTTAGTTACGACTCGCAACCACAGCAGTTACGACTCGCAACCACAGCAGTTTCAACCCAGCTGTTACGACTCGCAACGACACTGATTTACGGACATTTGAACTGTTGACTTTTGGACTTAAAACAAAAAAAAATCAATTAATTAATTAACTAATTAATTAAACATGTCGTCAAACAACAATGAATTGACTGCCCTTAAAGAACAACAAGAATTGGATTCAAAGCTTGGTACCACAACACGCATTCCTAGGTTAACTGATGCTAATGATTTTCCTGAGTGGAAGTGGCGCTTTGAACAGCATCTGAAGGTTAAGGATTATAAGCTGTGGCGAAGCATTTTGCGAGGTCCTAGGGAAATCATGATGGAAAGCTCAACTGAACCAGGTCTTAAGGTAAAGAAACCTAGGGATCAGTACACTGAAGATGATTTGCTCATTGTTGAAGAAGATGATCGAGCTCTTTCCTACTTAACCATGGGTTTGGGTCCTGATATTGCTATTGGCTTTCGCACCTGCAAATCTGCCAAAGAATTGTGGGATTCTCTGATCGAAGTATATGAAGGAAACGAAGATATGAAAGAGAGCCGAAGAAATCTGCTGCAACAAAACTTCAACAACTTCAACCATATTTATGGTGAAACGGTAGACAATCAGATTCAGAGGTTTGTGAAGCTGATCACTCAAATGCAAATGGAAGAAATTCATACAACAAATGCATCCACAAACCGACAACTTCTTAATGCACTACCAAAGAGTTGGGATCATCATGTTGCTATGATCAAGAAGACTAAAGATCTAGCTAGATGCACTATGTCAGAGATGATCTCTCACATTAAGGCATGCGAACTGGTTGATAAGCAAAGAGAAACAAATTACAAGAACAGTATGCTAGCTGCTGGTTTCTCCATTGCTCCCGCTTCCTCTAACAACAGCAACACAGCATTATTGTCTCAAGGTGGTTTTCAGATGTTTCGCAATACTTCATCTGCTACTCCAACTTCAGCAAAGGTGCACTCATCTGGGTCCTCTAGTCAAGTCGTCTCTCCAGCTTCTCCTGCTTCAATTCCAAATTCTGGAAATATCTCTACTGCTGCTTCTGCTTCCGCTGCTAACAACGAAATGATAGCTTTCTTTGCTAAACAATCAAAGGAAAACTTGGATATCGCAGCTTCAGTGATCAACTGTTTGAATGCTTTTATTGCAGGAAAACTTGATCCACCAAAGTGGTGTCCTGATGATCTGTCACAGATTCATCCAGATGATATTGAAGAAATGGACATCACCTGGCAGATGGCGATGGCAGCTTTCAGAGCCCAAAAGTTTGTGAAAAGAACAGGTAAAAACAGGTGGGGAAATGCATGGAATGGAGCTGCTAAAGTGCCCTTTAATCTTCGTTGCTTCAACTGTCATGAGGAAGGACACTATGCTCGAAACTGCCCGAAACCACTTATAAACAGAGATCAAACTCCTGCAACTCCTGCCCAACCTGCAACTCCTAATCGAGAAAGAGCTCTTGTGACCACTACAAGTATAGCAGATGCTGCTGCTTCTGGAAGTCCACCTCCGCAAGGATTAGCACAAGCACTGGTGGTTCAGCCCAACCTCAACTTTGATTGGACTTCAGAAATTGAGCGTCTGAACATATCAGCTCCAGAGAATCAAAATGCTACATCCAACATTGCTTTCATGACTTCAAGCGAACATAGCCCAAAGCCAGAGGAAGAGACTGTAGCTGATGATTTTGCATTCATGACTCAAATTCTTTCAGCTCCTGTTAAAGGTCTCACCAAAGAAGAGGTAATTTCTGTTTTCTGTACTCCTGAGTGTAGGGAAAGGGTTGAGGCTTACAGAATACACAACGCTGAGCTCATTCAAGATTATAATGACATAAAAAATAAAAATTTTACTTTGTCTAAAAATGAGAAGCTTTATAAAGAAAAGATTGAAGCTCAGCGAAAAGACATCATCAAGCTAAAGGATGATGTGAGTGTAAAAACAGCCCATTTCCTAGAAGCACAAGAAAAGGTATGCATTTTAACTAAGGAACTGGAAGATATTCAAAACAGATATCAAATTAATGAACTGAATATCAAGAAGTTTGATTCTTCCAGTAAATTAGTCAAAAATTTGTGTGATCAACAGCTCGCATACAAGGAAAAGAAAGGGTGTGGTTTGGGTTTTAATAAGGCTCCTCCTCCCTATAATGATAATTATACTTATCTACCCATGACTGAGGAGGAGATGTCTAATGAAAGTAAAATGACTTATGGTCCCAAAAATAATAAGTCATCGTTCAATGACAGACCAATTGAGAAACAGAAGTCTGCTCCTATAAATTTTGTTCACAAAGGCACAATTGATCCTAATGTTTCATCTTCGTGTGCAGATGATAGCTCTGAAGTAAAGTGTGATGATGTTCATGGGAGTGAACCGGTTATTATTTCAAATGTTTCTGAACCATATTTTGAACATTATTCTGAACCAACTGAGTCGGACATTGCTTTTACTAGTTCCTTGTTTGCGTCGTTTTCAGCTTATGTTTCGTCTTGTGAGCCTGTTGTTTTGGGCAAAACTGATAGTGTTTGTGTGGATGATTTGAACAATAAGTGTGGTGATGATTGTTTTTCAACTAATGTTTGTGATCCTAACATCTCTAATGTTTCAGCTTGTGAAAATGTTACAGGTGAGGTCCCTCAGGATGCATTCAGTGAAACCACTGAAACGACTTCTCAAGAAAATCAAGAGTATCCTGATTCTTCTTCTGAATCTGTCTCAGTGGGTGTCCCTAATGTTGAATCTAGTGGGACCCCATTGGAAACTGTGTTAAAAAATGAACCTGAATCTGTGTCACATGATAAATGCTCTGAGAAAATGCATATTGATGAAACTTCTTTAGGCTCAAAAAAGGAATCTGAATCAGTTTCACATGACAAATGCATTGAGGAAGAGCATATTGTTGAGACTTCTTCTTGTTCGGGAAGTGAACCTGAATCGGTTTCAGATGATAAATGCCTTGATAAAACGCATTTGGATGAAACTCGTACATGTTCAAATTCGGAATCAAGATTAAGTAACAATGAAAGGAATGCTGATCTAAAAGAGAGATCATTAGAAGAAAAGTTGTCTAAAGAAAAACCACAAGTCAAACATGTTCAGAAAACTAAAACATCAAATCACACGAAATCAAGCAAACAGAGTCAAAATGTCAAGAATATTCAAAATGTGAAACGTCAAACATGTTTTAACTGTGGCATTGCTGGTCATATTGCCAGAAATTGTGGCAAACTCCCAAGGACACCGAACAAGAAAACATCAGAGCGAAATCAGAAGGTCATGTCTAATCGATATCACTGTTCGAAGTCCATGATGTCTGCAAAGACTAAGACAATGAAGAACAACTATCACATGACTAGACCTTCTGATCAGGATTGGAATGCAGCCAAACGCTATAATCAATATCAGAATAGACAAACAAATTTTCAGCGAAATCGAAGTAATTATTTTGGTAACGCTTACGAAAGTTTCAATTCTAACTGGTCAAGACAGTTTTGGAAACCTAAAGCTAATGGCATGCAATCCAATTCAATGAAATCATGTCATCAAAATGTCGCCAAAAGGGATGTTTCAAAATTTCTGAATAAAGATAATTTAGTGTGGCAGAGAGTGACGTATATTGATGCACAAGGAAAACCCAGATCCACTATGGGCTGGGTTCCTAAATCTAACTAATCCCGCTAATCGTGCAGGAACAGCTGTGGAGGACTACCGTGCGCCTCTGGTACATGGATAGTGGCTGTTCCAGGCACATGACAGGAGACTTATCCCAACTGGTAAATGTCAAAGAGTTTAATGGTGGATATGTCTCATTTGCGGGAGGAGAGTCAGGCAGAATCACGTTAAAAGGAACTGTTCGAAACGGCGTCTTAAGTTTTGAAAATGTTAATTATGTACCAGAACTGAAACACAATCTGTTAAGTATTTCGCAGATCTGTGATCGAGGGAATTCAGTTCATTTCACGAAGAAGGGATGTCATGTTCTTAAGCCTGGGATTGTTATTCCAGAAGACTGGTTCTTGATGACAACTGAAAGGAAAGGTAATGCTTACGTCATTGATATGAACAAGAAACCGTGTGAAGAGATCACTTGTCTATTTTCAAAAATTTCGGAGCATGATGGTCTGTTATGGCATCGTCGACTTGGGCATGTGAATATGAAAAATCTGAACCGTCTAGCTAAAGGTCAACTGGTACGTGATCTTCCAATCAAGGACTTCATGTTGGTGGAGAAATGTGTTGCTTGTGCGAAAGGGAAAGCTCATCGAAAACCTCATAAGACTAAACCAGTACCTTCGACAAAAGCTGTACTCGAATTACTTCACATGGATCTTTTTGGTCCAGTGAATGTGCTGAGCATTGGGAAGAAAGCTTACTGTCTGGTAATCGTCGATGATTACTCTCGTTACACTTGGGTGTATTTTCTCAGCCACAAAAATGAAACTGCTGTCTTGGTAAAACAATTCATTACTTTGGCTGAAAATCAAGCGAGTACTAAGGTGAAGGTTATTCGATCAGACAATGGGACAGAATTCAAGAACGTTACTTTGGATACTTTCTGCATTGATAAGGGAATCGATCGTCAGTTCAGTGCGCCTCGAACTCCACAACAAAATGGAGTGGCTGAAAGAAGGAATCGTACTCTCATTGAAGCTGCGCGTACTATGCTGGCTGATTCAAAGCTTCCTAGCTTCTTTTGGGCCGAGGCAGTTAGCACGGCTTGTTATATCCAGAATCATGCTTTAGTTAACAAACGTCACATGAAAACCCCTTATGAGATTCTGGAAGGACATAAACATTCGGTTTCACACTTTCGTATCTTTGGTTGTCCATGTGTATTATTACTAATGGACTCCAACGGAAAGTTTGAAGTCAAAGGTGATGAATGTTACTTTGTTGGATATGCTAAAGGCTCTGCTTATAGGGTATACAACAAAGTAACTAAAAAGGTCGTCGAGTCGTGCAACATTGAATGGCTTGAAGAGAATGCTACGGACGCTAGAGTTGGTCCAGAATGGTTATACGATTATTCTGCTCTGTTTAAATCATTTAACATTTTGTCTAGTGATGTTTCAGTTGCAGGTGTGTCTATTCCCAAACAACCATTGTCGTTTGAAGATACGGAAGACGAAGCACAGATGCAAGACAACGTGAGGCATCATACCATTGATCCACCAGGAATGGTGTTTACGCAACATCCTACACCAACTCCGACGGTCAATCGATCTCCTGAGGGTGCATCAACTAGTGATTCTGCTTTATTTCCTGAACCAATTCCTGAGGATTGTGTTGTCACTTCTCCTGTAGTTCACACTACTACAGCACCTAATGAGGGGGAGTCTAGCAACACCACCACTGAAGAGGAGATTGTACCTGATTTGGCCATACCTACGAGCGTTCAACGCAATCACCCAATCGAGAATGTGATTGGTCCTGTAAATGCAGGAATTTTGACCAGGAGTCAATCAGGAATCATTAACACTTGCTTATATTCTTGTTATCTTTCTCAAATCGAACCTAAAACTATTGATATAGCTTTGCAGGAACCTGGCTGGGTAGATGCTATGCACGAAGAGCTGAACCAGTTTGAAAAACTTGGAGTATGGAAGCTCGTCAAGTTGCCAATAGGAAAACGTAAGCTTGGAACTAGATGGGTATTTCGAAACAAGCAGGATTCTGCAGGAGTCATCGTTCGAAACAAAGCAAGGCTGGTGGTTCAGGGATTTAGACAAATTGAAGGACTGGATTATGATGAAGTATATGCTCCGGTTGCATGACTTGAAGCCATCCGGATCTTTTTGGCTTACGCGTCATACATGGGATTCACTGTTTATCAGATGGATGTCAAAACCGCGTTTCTCTATGGAGATGTGAAGGAGGAAATTTTTGTCGAGCAGCCACCAGGGTTCGTGCATCCAGATCATCCTGAATACGCTTACAAGTTAGACAAGGCGCTGTACGGGTTACACCAGGCTCCTCGAGCTTGGTATGCCACACTAACAGAGCATCTGTTGGCTCATGGGTATACGCGTGGCACCATAGACCAGACTCTGTTTATCAAGAAGGTAGGACGTGATCAAATCTTGGTTCAAATCTATGTTGATGATATCATTTTCGGATCTACAAGTGAGGATCTTTGCAAGGAATTCGAGAGAGTTATGAAGAAGAAGTTTGAAATGAGTGCTCTGGGGGAAATGACACTGTTTTTGGGTCTACAAGTCAAGCAGAGTTCACAAGGAATTCTTATTCATCATGGGAAGTATGTGGATGATGTGCTGGCAAAATTCAAATTCACGGACGCAAAGCCTGCTGAAACACCTATGGCAGAGAGACCATTATTGACTGAAGATGAAGAAGGAGAGTCTGTCAATCAACGTCAATATAGGTCCATGATCGGGTCATTGATGTATCTCACAGCTAGCCGTCCGGACATTATGTTTGCTGTTTGCAACTGTGCACGCTATCAGGCTAATCCTAAAACTTCTCACCTTACTGCTGTTAAAAGGATCTTTCGGTATCTTAAAGGCCGACCTCGGTTTGGCCTGTGGTATCCGAGGGATTCCAATTTTGACTTGTTTGCTTTTTCTGACAGCAATTTTGGAGGTACTGACAGTGACAGGAAATCTACATCTGCGGGATGCCAGTTTCTGGGTGATAGGCTCATTTCTTGGCAATGCAAGAAACAACAAACAGTGGCGATTTCTACAGCTGAAGCTGAGTATGTTGCTGCTTCTGCATCTTGCTCTCAAGTGGTGTGGATGCAACATCAATTGCAGGACTATGGTTTGACTTATCTCAACACTACTATTTACTGCGATAATGATGCTGCAATACAAATTGTTAGAAATCCTGTTTTTCACTCCAAAACCAAGCACATTGACATTAAAGTTCATTTTATTCGAGATTGCTTCGACAGAGGTCTTATTACTCTTGAACAAATCGACACAGATGCAAATGCTGCCGATTTGTTCACTAAACCTGTCAGCAGCTCAAAATTCAGAGTGCTTGTGGATTTTCTGAAAATGATCCGCTTTACTGACTGAGCATGTTTTTGTTTTTCGTAGGTAAATTTGTTCATAAAGTTTTCTATTCTTAGGTAGTTTTTATTTATGCTCAAATTTAGGGGGAGAAATTTTGAAAAATACAAAAACATTAAAAAAATTGAAAAACATACAAAAACATTAAAAAAAATTGAAAAAATACAAAAAGAGGTGTGGCAGGACTGGGAAATGAAATGAATTTTCACATTATGGTCGAGGGCTGACTCATGTAAGACCAGTATCGAAATAGTTTGACTCTAGTATGATGTGTTGGTAGGCTCTATCCTTAAAACTGGAAACATTGGCTGTTTCTGTTTAGAACTAAAAATGTACATGACCTCAGGAAAGAAAGTCACTTGGAATTAGCTCATTTCTATTTGAATGTCTGTATGTTGTCCCGATACACACAATTTTGGTCTGACTCTGAAATCTTCTCTGAAAAAGTCGTGTATCTCCTCTGCTGCATCCAGATATATGCTGACCTGGAGGTGCTAGGCAACGTCAGCTTCTGCTGCATCCAGATATATGCTGACCTAGCTGTACGTTGTCGTTCTGTAGATCAATTAAACACCCGAAAGAGGCCCTCTAGTGCCCAAAAGAAACCCATGAAACCTATATCAAATTGAGAAAAACTCATTTGATCTGTATATTATACCATCTCTGCTTAAGATCTATTCTGTTCTCTTCTCAATCTATTCCCAGTTAAGATTTCAGAGTTTTGGATTGGACTTGTGAAACATGTGGTAGGGAAGCTACTTGCATGATAGAGTGTGCTGTTATAATTCCGGGATTTGATTAGTATTTGTTTTGAGTGTTCATTGTTAAGATATCAAAACATGATAAATTGAGTTACAGGCAGTTATATGGAAAAGGTCTAGGGAGATGAGTTTAAGGGGACAAATATACTGGCAATTGTCTAGATCATTCAGTAGTAGATCAGTGTTGATAAGTGAAGTCAAGCCCAAAACCTTGTGATTTGATCCCTGAGTATCTATGCAAATTTCCTGATTTATTTTTGTTAATAATATTTTATTATTTAATTTTGTTTTTTAGGTTTTTATTTTGCAAACATTGCTCAAAAGGTTTAATGGATAATTTTCATTAAAATTAAATCAGTTTTTGAAATGGGTTTAAAAAAAATTGCTTGATAAATCTATTTTAAGCCCAAGTCCACAAGGCCCAAGCCCATGATAACTGTTGAGTATAAAAAGGGTGGTTGCGAGTCGAGACCTCATTTCTCACTCGCAACCAAGCCTAATTCTCTCTCAAAAGCTCCGGTGATCTGTTGAAGATTCCGATTTATCTCCGGTTACGACTCGCGATCTCCGGTTGCGACTCATTGATCATCAAGGTATAATGACATCATTATTCAAGTTTTTGCAGGAATTATGAATGGTTGTTGAATATTCCGATGAAGATTTGAAGATTCCGATGAGGATTTGAAGATTCCGATGATGTTTCCGATGAAGTTTTGAAGATGTTTGACTCGCAATCAAGAACACTGAGGACTCGAAACCAGTGGTTACGAGTCGCAACATCAAGATTGCGACTCATGGTTGCGACTCAATGTTTGTCGGTTGCGACTCATGTTTGCGACTCGAAATCTGTTGGTTGCGACTCATGGTTGCGACTCACAAACAACTGGTTTCGACTCGAGACCTTTTGGTTGCGACTTATGGTCTCGAGTGAACAGTAACAGTGTTTGTTTTGGTTTTTTTATTTTTATCACTGTTATATTCAAAAGTTGGAAACTTATTTGATTTGTGTTGTGTGCAGAAAATGGATTTAAAGTTTATATCTTCTCATAATCAAGTTGGATATTTAGCACCTCCACCAGAGAAACACAAGCAGATGTTCATGTCATTGATGAAAGGCTTAAATAACTGCCGGATTGTTCATGCTCTTCGTGAGAATCCGGTTGTTTATGAAGAACTTATTCAAGATTTTTGGAAGAGTGCTAAAGTAGAAGTCGTTGATGGAAAGGGAGCTATAGTTGCTGAAATTCAAGAAAAGAAAGTTATAGTGACTGAGCAGATGATTAGAGAAGTGTTAAGATTTAATGATCAGGAAACAGATCCTATAGAACTTCCAGCTGGAACTGTAGAAGCAATTTTGCCTCGTTTGAGCTACGAAGGAAAGTTTCCACCCTTGGTAAAGAAGTTTGTGCATCCATACTGGCGTCTGTTGCTGCATATGTTTCTTTTGTGCATGACAGAAAATAGAGGGGGAATTGATCAGTTGAATACTACTCAGTCTGCTGCTGTGATTTGTGTAATTACCAATGAGTCGTTCAATTATTCAAGATATATTTTGGAAGCTATGAAGAGAAATGCAATTGGACTTCGAAAGGATAAGTTTCTGATGTATCCGAGATTCTTGCAGATGATTCTGAATGATCGATATCCAGAATTGAAGAGATCTGGTAATACGTTGGAATTGAAACCTATGGGTCCATCATGTTTTGGTGCACTTACTTCAAAGAAGGGTACAGAGAAGAAGTATGAAGGATTGATTCCATTGGAGAAGTTTGGTCAGTTTGCAGAGACGGAAGATGTTCGTGAAAATCTAGAAATAGCACAATCTGTTTCAGTGCATAGTGTACCTGCAAGTGCTATTGTTGCTGAAGAACATGATATTCGTATGGATGCTGAAGATCAGCCTGAGACAGAGATTTTAACAATAGACTCTGATGATGAAGGTGTTGAGATTATGTGTGATTCTGATGAAGATGAAGAGCTTCCTCCTGAAGCTGAAGTTGATACTGCTGTTTCTGTTGTTCCACCCGTGATTACTGCTGAAAGTTTGGCTTTGTTATTGAAATCTGTAACTGATAAGATGGGAAATCCTCCTTCTGATCTTTCAGTGTCAAGTGAAAAGCCTAGTGAAGACCCAAAGGATTCTGATTCCATGCCATTGAAACGGAAAAGGAGGGATCCTCGGCTCGGAATGTATATTGAGCATAGCAAAGATCAACCCGTAATTACTGATGAAGATGATGAAGGTCTTTACGACTTCGAGTTTGAGAAGGATGTCACCGATACCACCACCGCTACTGAAAACATCTTTAATTTTGATGTTGATACTGGAAGAACTGATCTGGTTATCACTACTGATGATGTTCCGGTTACTAGTATTGATGTGGATACCACTGTTGAGACAACGTTACCTAGTGCTACTGAAGCTGCAGGTTCTTCTAGAGTTGATCTTGATATGCCTAGCAGTTCAAGTGGTAAAAGACCTGAAGAGCCATTTAGAATGCCGTTTGATGATGATTCGAGTGATGAAGATGAGTTTGTCAGCATGAGAGATATGAAGAAAAGAATGGTTGTCCTTGAGCAAGATTCCATTCATAAAGATGCGAAGATTATTCAATTAGAAGATATGGTTGTGAAGAAAGATCAACAGATTGAGCAGCTTCAAGGAGATGTTAGTTTGTTGTTTAACATGGTGTATGACTTGCGTGGAAAGTTGGAGAAGAAATTTGGACAGGAGTTCTCAGATCCAACTGATGTTGAAAATAGGAAAAAGGCTTTTGAAAAGGATGATGCTGAAAGAAGTGCTGCTATGGAACATTACTTTAGAAGAATCATTGATCTTGTTGCAGACAAAGAGAAGGCTGAAAGAATCAAGAAGAAAAGACAGTTTGTAATTATGAAGAATCGGAATCTAAATCCAGATGATGATGATGCTCATGCAACTCATCATTTGATGGATGTTGGTGAAACTCTCTATGATAAGGTTGGAAATCGTTCTGGTGTAGTTAGCTGGGGTTATGATCATGATCGCAAGAGATGGTGGATAAAAAGGAAGATTGGACCTGTTGAGTGGTATAAACATCCAGGCCAGTTTCAGTCATTTACTAAAGTGGACTTGACAGACTTGTCTAGAGCACCTTATGTAGATGATAAGCCTGGAGGAGTTGGTTATAGGTTTTTCGAGAGGTTGAAGAGGGAGGTTCTTAAGGGCTTTCCTTCAATGCGTACTGCAGAGTCCATTGTTAAACCCGCTAAAGGCATCAGAGATCCATATACAAACAAGCGAATGAAGATTGTGCGTTGGCCTGTAACTGATAAAGAGAAGATGATTCCATTGGTGAGAAAGATTCCAAAGGGTGCTCTAAAGACCTTACACTTTTGGTCTTATGATGAGCGCTTAGGGCAGGCAGTGATTGTTTGTGATGATGATGTGTGTTTTCAATTGGTGGATCAGATTGATTTACTGAATGTTGCTCATGAAGATTTGGAAGTGTTAGCTCGTCATCAAATTAGAGCTACTGAGAAATATGAAGAAATTGCAAAAGCTTGGACTAAAGCTGTTGCAGCATCTATTTATATTCATACAAAGGGTTTCGGTGGTATTAAGGATCGGTTGCAAGGTGATCGTGAAGGTTAAAGTGTCAAGAACCTGCATGCATAAACCTAGGGGGAGATTGTTGGAACCTGAAGGTTTATTCATGTAGGTCAGCATAGTTTGAGGGTTGATTATGTTTATGTTTTGTTTACATGTTTGGGCCGATTATGTATGGGTTGGGTTAGTAGGCTTGTGTCGCAATGGGCTAGGGTATAGACTAGTTCTTTTGTATTTAAACAAACCTCAATTGATTTGTAGAGGTTGTTGATGAGGTGATAGGTTGCGACACAAGGGACAAGAAGTCGGTTCTTATTGAAGTCTTGTATCCGTCTTTGCTAGTCATTGAATGCAAGATTTTGGTTTGTTATTTCATACATTAGTCTTGTGTTCATTATTATAATTTGTTCTTGAATCGGCTTGTGATTGTTTTCCGCACCTTCACAAGTTAAAGGTTGATATCATTGAAAGATCCTAACGGGTTTTACAGAAGATCGTACGGCTGAGGGCATCGCGTACATAATGTATGATAAGAGGTATTGTACGTTAACCGGCCTCTATATATATATATATATATATATATATATATATATATATATAGTATCGCTTGAATATCGGATAAAAAACAGAATGTAAAAAAAATCCTAATGTACTCAAACGTACATAAAATTACGGAAAACCTTCATGATTTAGGACAGGAGTGGTTTGCACAATCATGTGAATCTTACAATGATTTTTTTTTTTTTTTTCAATAGTAAAATTTCATTCCAATGATTAAAACAACATATTTACAAAAAAAAATCTATTGAATACTTGAGTCATTATTGAGTAGAGATATTAAACTCCATGAGTTTTCATGTATGGATTCATTGCTCTTGTTTTTTATTCATTTTAACGGATGATGGTGGGTTGGGTGTTGATGGAGTGTGGAGTGGAAGACAATCCAGTATTCCAGTTTGGTTATTGACTTATTGGTTATATATTTTTAATAAAATCAATTCTTATTTCAAGAAATGCTAATATATATCCTACTATATTTCTAACTCTTCAAATATTATGTAATGTAAATAGATTATGCAGTTCTCGTAATTTCACTTAAGTATAATAAATTTACATAGCATTTGAAGAAAGATATAAGAAGTGTTAAAAATAGAACGAAATATGTGTCCGTATATATTGCTTTAGTATGTATTTATATTTTCAAATTTTAAACCTTCAAAGTTTTTTGTTTTCATTTCACATCTAGTTCATAACAGTTATAATTTTATAAAATCATATTGATAACGAAACAGACTATAATTAATTAGGTGTGGACTGGGGTGCAAACGAGCCGAGCTACTCGCGAGCTACTCGAGATCGGCTAGAAAAAACTCGAATGAGCTGAGCTTAAACGAGCTCGAGCTCTAGCCCGAGCTTTGCTTATCGAGCTCAAGCCGGCTCGCGAGCTTAAACGAGCTTGTTTATATATTAAACATATATTTAAATACTAATGATTAACATTTTATAAATTTATGAAAAAAATACTAAATTATATGTAAATAATAATAATAATAATTAATATAAGTAAATTAGGATATGATAAATGAGTCGAGCTCTAGCTTGAAAAATTACCTACGAGCTGAGCCCGAGCTTTAGAAACAATGCTCGAATCGAGCCGAGCTCGAATTTTCATAAGTGAAACGAGTTCTAGCTCGAGTCTGGTCAAGCTCGAACTCAGCTCGTTGTGTGGATCTAAGATCAAGTGCGATGGGGAGGCCTCGCTTAATTTTATTAGTAGGAGTATTAGATTTTAATAATCCTAAATATTTGTCGTTGGCCACCAACAGTCTCAACTTAAAAAATAACCACTGGCAGTCCCAACTATTAACATATTGGCCCCCAATGGACCCTGACTAACAGAACCCTAATGTCATTAGTCTCCGGTCACCTAGAAAAACATTTTTTTGCCGAAAAACTCATTTTTGGCCGAAAAACTAAGCATTTTCATTCCAAACCTCTTTGTAACTTTATTACAGATATTTAGGAACATTTTTTCTAGTAAAAGCCCTAATTATTGAAGTCGCCAGAAAACTCCTTTTTCGTCGGAAAACTTCTTTTTGGGCGGAAAACTCAACTTTTTGGCCGGAAAACACAACTTTTTGGCCAAAAATCTTAACATTTTCGTCTCAAGCCTCTTTGTAACCTTAGATTGGACCTTTAGAAACCTTGTTTCTGGCCAAAAACGGTTTTCCGGAGGCCAGAGACTAACGGCGTTAGGGTTCTATTAATCAGGGTCCATTGGTGGCCAATATGTCAATAGTTGGGATTGTTAGTGGTTATTTTTAAGTTAGAACTGTTGATGGCCAACGACGAATATTTTAGATTATTAAAATCCAATATTCCTTATTAGTACCCTCATTAAGAAATCCAATTTCGTTACAATTTGATATAACCAGGGCCGGCCCTGGGGGTGGGCGGGGAGGACCACCGGCCAGGGCCCGATATTTCAGAGGGCACGCTATTTCTATAAAAAAACCCGAAATATATGCGTAAAAATTTCTTTTTTAGTAGGGCATACACAAACACCAACTTACGCCCACTTACAAAATTATTCTTATACTTTAGATTAGTTATTAGCCAATTGACATTAGGTTTACACCTTTATTGAGCTCAAAACCCAATTTCGTTAAGACCTAGGGGCACATTTTGAAGCTCGAACAGGGTACACAAATTCTTAGGGCCGGCACTGAATGTAACTCTCTTTTACTTAATCCATTATCGATGTTACTTACGAGATTCTTGAATCCAACAACTAAACGTTCTATACCTTTTACATAGTTTCTTTT
This sequence comes from Helianthus tuberosus, assembly GCA_030545235.1. NCBI lineage: Eukaryota > Viridiplantae > Streptophyta > Magnoliopsida > Asterales > Asteraceae > Helianthus > Helianthus tuberosus. The sequence continues at coordinate 106,076 of JARYGA010060607.1, forward strand.
TTTCTCTTCTTAAATAAAGTTCGAACACGATGAACATGCTATTCAATCTCCAAAGTTGTCTTAACAAATAGAAAATTATACTTTTATTTATGTGTTTTTATTCTTTTGTAAAATCAATACAGAACTTGCGTGGGTATATATCTTCGCAAGTCTTTATAGAAAAGAAAAACAAATGTATATATATTCATTTGGTTAAACTACCACCATGAAAATAAAATATATTTAAAGACGAAATTCTATAATCCCACACCACTTGGCTTCACCAAACCATTCTTGGCTTAAGTGGCAACGTAGAATACCTTTGAAGTAACCATTGACATTTTATATATCCGAAGCTTTTTATACAAATTTATTCTCGAAACTTTTGAAAATAATCACCAACTTCTTAATTATTTTTGAAATGTTTGTTATCTCGATCAGAAATCGGCCTAATGGTACCCGAACCATGTCAATCTATCTTGTTTTCTAGATCCAACGGATACTATCTTGGTGTTTTTAGCTTAGTATTTCACAAGCCAGACCGATATGACACGTTGAACTAGAAACCCTCGACTTCATCAATGGTTACAAGGTAAATAACATGTTGATTTAATGATTTTGAACGAACCAAACAATTATGATGAAAACCATGGTAAAAGTGGTAGGAAAGTGTCGTCGATGCTTACCTCCTTTTTAAACAAACTAGGTTTAAAGAAGTTCGCCGTGTTGCGGCGAATTTCTTTTTGTTATTTAGTCTGTGTTTTGAAATCATTACGAGCGTGTTGCGAACGGAACTGCTGACAAGAATAAAAAGAACATGTAGAAAAAAACACTAAAAGATAACCGAAAGAAAATCAACAAAAAAAGTTGTATGGTAATGATGTTATTCGTATGAAACCCGTGGCCAGAGATGAGCAAATTGTTCTGGGTACCGGTCCCAAATTTGTCGAACTGAAAGATCTTAAGTACCAATTTGGTACCGACTTTTGGCGTTCCTGGTACCGGTTCACTACCGTTTTTTACCTTCATATACCGGTATCGTAACCGGTATTTTCGGTATCAGTATCGATTCTGTATCGGTTGGCACCGAGTTCATCCCTACCCCTGAAACTAAAAAAAGAAAAAATTAAAAGTTGAAGAAAATAAAAAAAAAAAGTTGTACGATACCGTTGTTCGTACGGTAACCGTGATCAGGGATGAGCAAATGGTACCGGGTAGCAACACTGAATTTCCCGAACCAAAAGGTTTCCAATATCAATTCCGCACCAACTTTTGGCGTTTTCTGTATTAGTGCCGGTTTTTACCTTCATGTACTGATACCGAACAGGACCGTCCCGGTATTTTTGATACCAATACTGGTTTGATACCGGTTGCACCAAGCTTATCCCAACCCCTGATATTAAAAAAAAGATTAAAGTTAAAAAGTAAATAAGATAACTGTTATTATGATATTAAAATAATAAAAGTATTAAAAAAACTATATATTATTATCATATTAAAATCACTATTCATTTCACTACGTTTATTAATATATAGTAATAGTAATTTTACTTCGGATGGTTTTAATATCTGACACTTTTTATATAAAAAAAAACTTAGTGTGTTATTTATTGGGGTAACTTCTACCTCAATTAGGCGCGGACCTAATTTTACCCAACTCGTTTAAACCAATCTCATTTTCAACCACCAACGATAAAAAAAATCTACATCCATTTTAGAATAGTCAGTGTATTGAACTTAGTTTTTTAAAAGTCAGACCGATAAGACACGTCATACTAGAATCCACCAACACCACGATATGGTTACAAGCTAATAAACATGTTCATTTTGAATGAATCAAACAACTCTAATGAAAGGTATATATAAAACCGGTAGAAAAGTATTGATGCTTACCTCCTTCATTTTCCGGCAGTTTAATTTTATAGCCCCGTCGACCAGTTAAACTGTTGAATCGTTGAATTCGTCAACTCATTTTTTTTTAAACTACGAAGGTGTACCATATGTTAGTCATTTGTTGTAATAATTATATTTCGGTACATTTTTAAGTTTGCTGGCCTTTCACTTTCTTTTAACTACAGAAATTCAATCACTCATAATGTGGTCAATAAGTCGTGGGTCTCTCTCAATTGACATTTAGTCATAGTTGTGGGTCTCCCTTGTTCATTGTTTTTTGGATCAAACAGTACATGATTAAAGTTAAATGACTCAAATCATCTTTTCTCCTTGAAAATGTTGATTTTTCATGGCATCAATAATCATTGTATCTTACATTATATATGTTATATATATAAAGTTATATTTTTTTTTCTTTTTGTATTTTGCGTATGTACTATATAAGAGTTCAATGTAAAAAATATTCCTAAAAGTTAAAATGTAATTTGTTAACTTTGATACCTGAGAACAAAGTTGTGTCTCATGTTTGACCTCCTACCGGTCGGGCACTCGTTACTCAACAGTCAATACTCATCGAGTTCATGGGTATACCCTTCGGTATCGGTATTAGATTTACATGTTTATGGTGTTATCTATTATGTGGTTAAAAATTGCATGTTAGAATGATTATTACTCGAAATCTGTTGGGTATCACCTAATAGGCTAATATCATGACCACCCCAAACCTGTTAAATTAAAAAACTAATCTTATACATGGTCTTATACCCAATTTGTCACAATTGTTCTGGTTTACATATCAAGTTTTAGTTTTTTTTTTGTCACCCCCGGTCTTATGGAGTTTACACATACTAATTAAAGTTGTTTTTTTAATATTTTTGAAAGGCAAACTAATCAGAGTGATTTAGGTGTCGACTTGGGTGTCATCGACTTAGGTGGTCAACAGTGGTGGTAGGCGTTGGTCAATGACAATAGTAAGACGTGAGATGATGCTTAGAGTTTGTGTAAGATAGAGAATTGACAACAACGATCGGTGATAAAATATGGTGTCGTGTAATATTTAAAAAATCTAAAGTGATATGGTGGTAGCATAAAAAAAATAAGAATTCCAAACTTAAAATTACTGGTAAAATTAATAAAAACAATGGATGTTGGATCTAATTAACCTCAACTTTCACAAATTGGTCAATAATACTCCCAAACTAACCCAGTTTGCTGACATCAGCTGTCACATCACAAACCAGTGCCACATCAGCTGTCATGTCATAAAAAACGAAGTCAGATGCTACGTCATAAAAAATTCCACGCCAGATGCCACGTTAACACACAAGTGTCATATCAGCAAAAAAACTAATTATGTTAGTGTTCAGTTAGTTTGAGAGGGTTGTTAGCCAATAAATTGAAAGTCAGGAATAGTATTGGACAAATTAAAAGTTAGAAATATTATCGAACAATTAATAAAAATTAAGGTTATTTAAATCTAATATCTTTAAATACAAATACTTTTGTTAATAAAAAAGTTAACTATTTACTAAAAAGGCCCTAACGAAAAAGAGAGAAAAGTAGCGTATTGGTCAATACTACTTACCATCAGTGGGCCAGCTGACGTGGATATTAAACATCACAAAACAAAATAGCAAAAAACAAATTAAAAATAAAAAACGAACCCATATTTATTTCCTCCTTTTCTCCAAACAGAAAACACACATATAGATACAACAACACAACATATACATACATACATACATACATACATACATACATACATACATACATACATACATACATACATACATACATACATACATACATACAGAGCGAGAAAGTCATCATCTAGAGAGAGAAACAAAGGCGGTAAAGGTGGGGGCACTATGACAATGATGATGAAGAACAGATGCTTATAATTTATGATGATGATGATGATGATGAAGAAGAAAGAGTTGATATGTAAATATTACTATTATTATTATTATTTGTAGAACAATGTTGAGTCATCTCATTTCTCAAGTTCTAGACCTTTCCGGTACTCCTCTGCCGCCGTCTCTCCTCCGTTATCAGCCTCCGCCGATACTGCAACAACCGCCGGAGCTTCCAAGTCACAGGTCAGTCGTTTTCTACCCTAGCTGTTTAGATCGGTTATTAATGTGATTTCAGATGAATTTTGTTGTGTTTTTTGGTCCGAATTTGTGTTTGTTGGTTTAAGTTTGGATTTTATTGTTTGATTGGAGGTTTATGGAATTGGAATAGGTTTTAATTGTTGTTTGTAAAGTGATTATTGATGAAGTTTTTGTTAAATTAGGGTTTGCTTTAGTATTACAGTGAATTGTTTTCAACTTATACTGAGAATTGAGAAATTACAATGATAAAACGTGAATAACTAACTATATTAAGATTGAAATTAGAGTCATAGAATTATTAACTATGCAGTTTTATTGGTGATGTATCGGTCATATCGGTCCCCTAGTAAAATATCAGTGTCAAATATCGGTCAGAATACTGATATTATCGGCGATATTGACCGATATATCACTAAATTATTGGTGTTAAATTGCTATAAATATAAATTCTGCATTATATTACATTTATCGATATCCCACCGACATCTCACCAAGATAACCTATATCTCAAATATCGGTCCTTGACCGAAATCCGATAGATATATGATAATTTAAGTAATAATAAATATGTTAGATGATGAATAGACTTGACTAACATGGCCTCTTATGCTAGACGTTTGAACTTTGAAGCGACATGTAGTTTGAAACGAAATGTAGCATATCGAGCATATGAGAAACCATAGGCAGTAGCATTGTCATCTTTAGATTGTTTGAATTTTGTTCTGGTTTTAAAAACTTGAGGCCGGTGCCTGATTCTTGCAGATCATTGCTGCATTTGTTGTTCCAGTTATTAAAGTTCAGGCCTTCAGGGTCATTGCCTGATTTGTAAAAAGAAAATGAATTCAAACAGAATGATTCGAACTCATGAGCAATATGACTTTGATACCATGAAATATTTGAATCAAAGAACCAATTGATATTGATAAATTGGTATTTTGTGTGTGCTGAATAAATAAAAAGTGAACACCATAGCTCTTTAAGAGTTTACGATGAACTAATGATAATGATAAAATGTCAATAACTATCCTAATATTCAACTAGAGATCTAGTTATGACTAAAAACAAACTTATAGAAATAATAATAAATATAACAGATAAGATATTGGCATATATGGCAGTATGTTTAACTTGTTTATGTGAAATAACTGAATCTGTGATCCCAATACAACAATCATCTAGATTTTTAGTTGTTTGACAAACATCTTAAATTTGTATAATTCATATAGATAATTTGATTATTCATCACAACTTTATTTTTTGTGTAGCTCGTGTCTTCTAAACCTTGAAGACGATCCATCAGAAGATGATTGCTACAATCTTGTAATGAAAGCTGGAAAGTTTGAAATGTTAGAGCCCGGGATAGGCCCGCCTTCAAAACGGGCCCGGAAGGACAGCACCCAAGGAAAAAAATTATCCAAAACCTCTGTTCCGAACGAGACTATGGAATCAGAAATATGGAAAGAGTTCCCAGAAGACCTGTTCGAAAACGTAATTGCCCGACTTCCGGTTGCAACCTTTTTCCGGTTCAGATCCGTTTGCCAGAAATGGAACTCGTTGTTGACTTCTAACAGCTTCTCGCTTCAATGCGGTCAACTCACTCGAACCCAACCGTGGTTCTACACCCGAACCCATGAAAATGTCAACACGGGAGCCATGTACGACCCGGTTTCAAGAAAATGGCACCACCCTAATGTACCTGTCGTACCGACAAATAAGATAGTATTGCCTGTTGCTTCTGCAGGCGGGCTCGTTTGTTTTCTAGACATTAGTCATGGAAGCTTCTATGTGTGTAACCCATTGACCCGGTCTTTCCGTGAGTTACAGGCTAGATCGGTCAATATCTGGTCAAGGGTCGTTGTCGGGATGACTGCAAACGAGAAAGCGGGTGGGGCGTACCAGGTTATGTGGGTCGGGTCCAATGGCGAGTATGAAATTTATGATTCCAGAAATGACACGTGGGCGTGCCCGGGTGCCATGCCAGCGTGTATTAACGTGCCGTTGTCGTTAAACTATAGGTCACAGCCCGTGACTATAGCTGGGTGTATGTATTTTCTAAGGTCGGATCCGGATGGGATAGTGTCGTATGATACAGAAACGGGGATTTGGAAGCAGTTTACGGTCCCGGCCCCTGTCCACCTGAGGGAGCACACGCTGGCGGAGTGTGGCGGCAGGATTATGTTGGCTGGGTTGCTGACAAAGAATGCCGCCACGTGTGTCTGCATATGGGAGCTTCAGAAGATGACTCTCTTGTGGAAGGAGGTTGACAGAATGCCAAATATATGGTGCTTAGAGTTTTATGGAAAGCCCATTAGGATGTCTTGTTTGGGTAACAAAACATTGCTTATTTTATCACTTCGGTCCAAAATGACGAACCGGTTAGTCGGTTACGATATCGCAAGAAAAGAATGGTTCAAGGTTCCTAACTGTGTGTTTCCACACAGTCGAAAACGACAATGGATCGCTTGTGGGACCGCCTTTCATCCTTGTCTGACCGCTAAGGCTTAGACTTTTGTTTCCCACGTAGTTTAGTATAGTAGCGTTGTTGAAGACGGGTTTAAAGTTTAAAACCTTTTCTACAACAACCCAACCCGATCCATTTGGGTAATGTTAATCCTGTTCAATTTTTCTCATTTTCCTTGTAATAAGACCTGTACGTGTATAACTAGTGTTGTTTTATTCCCCTAGTCACAAAAAGTAGAATCTAAAATACAAATCAAACAGATTATAAGCAGTCCAAACTGTCTTTAAATGAGTAAGATCTCTCAGGCTACCCAGCCCTGTTTCATATCTTGGTTTTAACATGCGTGACGCGTTCGGAGGCGTTTAGGTCTTAGAATCTGAAAGCAAGCTTCATATACGACGTTCCGTTTTCATAGCAGTCATAAGGGTGTAAGGGGTGCATGCCTAATCCCTTTATGAAAAGTTTCCCCCCACCCAGTCATGTTGTGCAATGTAATTTGCCTCTCATTCTTGCCTAATGCCCAAAAAACATAAGGGTGCATGCCTAAAATAAGATTAGGCAAACTAATTTAAAAGAAAAAACATGTGATTGGTTGATTTGGGTATGGCCCCACCACTTACCCTCTCCTCTTCTCTTGCTGCATGCGGCATCTTCTCCCCGAATTTCCTCCAAAAAATCGGCAAACTCATGTTGGTGGTGGACATGCCGTGCAGCATGCATGTTGCCGAAGGGGGTCGCCGATGGCACCCTGTATACCCTAAGTTAACGACAAACATGTGTAACCTAAAGAAGTAAAGAAGCTTCAAAACCAAACACTTTGTACAAAGTCTATCAAAACCAAATATAACTCTATGCAGCCAGATGATTTGTAGTAATAACGTTAGTTTTCTATTTCCACCATACCCCATATATAATTGATTTTAATTTAGTTGGTATATATGAAACCTTGTAATTTTTTTTATATAAAAACAATTCTATAAAGAAAGAATAACAGAACACAAAAACCATGAAAACAACCAGATGTAAAGAAACAACTAAATTTTATAAAATCAGATAAAATAAACCTAAAATACTAATAATATCCATCATGTATTCATCGTTAACATTTTGACCCCGAATCACCAGGTCAAAATTAACAACGTTACAGTTTTTTTTCAGGCAGTTGATATCCAACATATATCCAGTATAATAAAAGAACAGCAGCAGTTGCTGGACACACTATTATGCACAGTGTCCAACTGCGACGCACACTCGCCTCTTCGAACACCGCCACTTTCTTCATCTATCTATCTCCGCAAATCTCCGCTCACAAAACTTCCACATCCACTACTTCCTTAACATCTGCTAAAACCGCTGACTCACCAACCATTGACTCACCATCCCCGTCATCATCAATTTCGATGTTTTCTGGTTCTTGTAAATCACCTATAACTTGAAGAAACTCATCAGGCGTAGCTGCAGGATCGAGTTCACGACAACCTTTAAGAGCATTAACCGATTCTTGACCGGTCAACAAGTGAGAAGGAATTTGATGAGAAAATCGGAATATTTCGCTTTCCGGGATTACCCTCAATTCTTTAGGGTTTATCTGCCTGTGAAAAACCGTCTTAAAACCCGCAACTTTCACAAGTTGGGTAACCGTAAAGCCCGATTCTTCATCGTACTCGTCAACATCGACAATTTCATATTTATGTTTTACTTCATTTGGTGTTTCGCCATTCCATTCAGGGCACCAGTTTCTATATAAAGCCCAAACGTCGCCTTTACGAGGGTAAATTTGTAATAACCCGTTTTCCGCTTTTGTAAAATTAACCTTGTGTGAAAAATAATTAGTGACGGAGACTGTCTCATGTTTGCCCGTTCTGAACTCGCCAAAACCAAATGGTTTTGTGAATCCAAATATTGAATCCAACTCGTTGGTTTGGAAATTAAGCCAGCGTACCTTTATCTTAAACGGGTCAACTGAGTTGACTTTTTGAATCATCGCATAATGCCTTGGCATACCGTCATCATCATCATACGCAGCCCATACTTGACCTTCTTCAAAACACTTTTCGCATCTCTCCCGATCAAAATTATGAAAATCGGGTTCCGGAACATCGATTACAAGTGGCTCAATTGTGTT
>JARYGA010060608.1:0-45594 GCA_030545235.1 Helianthus tuberosus
GGTATTCATGAGAGCTATATACATGTTTCCTAAGTTAATTATGCCTCAAATATGTTGTGACATCAGTAAGATGTCTTTCATTATACACGAAACGTGTTTAAACACAAACTAGGCCCCGTCGGGGGAGGTTGGTCATTTAAAAGTTTATAAAAGAGTTTAAGTAACAACCTGAGTTATAGGTCTGATGTAATCAGCAAATATACTCAATTTTCTAAGTTATATCAGTAGGTTAAAGCATGTATGTGAAATTTATCATTTTTAACCAAACTATGCCCCGTAGGGGTATTTTGGTAATTTCACATAAGCCGAAAAGCTCAAAACTGGAGTCTGAGTTTATCAACCTTTGCTTACTGTTAAAATATTATAATTTGCCTAAAATATCAGTAGGTATCAACCCGGGTATGTCCAATATACTTTTAATACATACTTTGCGCTAAAAACGTTTAATAAGGCGATTAAAGGCCATTTCCGGGTTCGATACTTAAATCTGATATTTTTATATTTCCAGAAGGCTTAAAATAATTTATTTATCATATGTGATCAGTAGCAAAAGGTTTGGAGTCGTTTAGATATGTAAAACTCATTTTATGGCCCGTAAGGGCAAAACCGACAATTACCGGATTAAGCCTACGACTACTAGTTATGCTCAGCCTAAAATTTATTAAAAATCTTTAAAATTCCCAGAATAATATATTACATCAGTGAGTAAAAGATTTGAAATCAAAAAGTATGTTTAAGTAGGCTATACACTAATTACGCCATTTTATTAACATAAAGCATTCATTTTGCGATAATGAGCATAACTCTTAATCTACAAGTCAAACTGATGTCAAACTTTGCATACAAGTTTATATATCAGTAATTAAAGTTTCTACTTTTTTACATTTCCAAAAATCATGTTTTAAAGTAATAAGGGCATAATGGTCAACATATGAGCGATTAACGGAAACATGCATATTAATTGGATAACTAATGAACCGAGGTGCATAATCACAGAGGGTTGTACTAACATGTAACCTAGTCCAATTAAAGCTCTGAGGCATTTCTAAAACATGCCTAAACGGGTCAGAACTGAAAGTCAAAGTGAAAGTCAAACTATGTGACTTTCGGTTCCGAACCGGGTCTAAACAGGAAATTGTCGGGTTGAACATGTTTAGACATGTCCTTACACTAATTACCAAGTTATATTAATGATCAAACAGGTTATAAGTGTTCTACATTGCTAATCATGCATAAATCGCATTTTAAACTTTCTGTTGACTTTTTAAGTACACGTTTGACCCGACTTTTGACCTGGTTAGAGTGGAAATCAGGGGGAACCCTTTTGAGGGTTTATTACCCACATAAATACCAACTTATACCTAATTTTAAATCGAGATATGACTGAGCCATTATTGACTAATCTCGAAGTCAAACCGTAATTACGACGGTTTGACTTTTAGCTAATATACAAAGCTAAACTCAATTAAAGAAGGACTAGCAGACTTACAAGAGTCCTATGCACGAGATATGATCAGTTGAGGCTGCTTGGGAGCTCCAGAATTGATCAGGTATGTACTTGAAGGTGTGAGGAATGTTTGTAACTTGAAGGCCCTTTTATAGTGAATTCAATCACCACAATTGGTTGACAACAAGGTCTAGCACTCACCACAACCTTCCAACATGTGTCCTAGTGCTCTAAGACTGTTTAGGGGTCGCCCACATTGCATTAATGTCGAAAAAGGATCGGTTTTCCGCGTTTGCAGGAGCCTAGTCGCACTTTCTGCATCTGGCGGCCTGACGCGGCCCGCCTCAAGATCCTTCAATGCCAACGCGGGCCGCCTGGGCCTGATAATCAGAATTTTATTTTTCTATTTTCCACATAATTGACCCTTGGCTCTTCGAAAGGGCAACCAAGGTTATTTCTTGCATTTTGACCCCCTTATATTTACCCACAAGGGCTTTAGGACTTATACCCACTTTGGCAAGTCCCTGGACACTTCCGGTTAACCCGAAAAGTCTTAACTTTCAATGTTTACGCTTTAACCCCTCGCACACGAACTTGATCCTAACTTTCTCATACGATAACGAAACTTTATGAAATTTATATCGCGCATTCTAGTGAGCATAATTAACATTTACAAAGCTTCGGGTTTGTCAAAAGGTCACTCAGAGGTATAATTTAAACATGTTGACACATTTAGCCCCTGTAGTTTGTAATCTCTCACTTTTAGCTTCGTATGATCCATGATTTATTCGTTTGAAGGTATGAGCACCATGTAGGGTTAATGTACATTATATTTATTCACAGTTGACACTTAGAATACGTATATTCACATACTTTCCATGTTTGTCAACTTTAGTCCTTCTATAATATTTCTTTCACACGTTTAAACATTTGACACGTGTCTACACATTATAGGACGTGAATTTTCAAGGTGTTACATCCTCACCCCCTTAAAATAAATCTCGACCCGAGATTTACTGAAATAAATAAGGGTACTTTTCTTTCATCGTGGATTCAACCTCCCACGTGTATTCGGGACCTCTACGGGCATCCCATTTGACCTTCACAATAGGTACATGCTTCCTTCGAAGCTTCTTCACCTGTCGATCTTCAATCGACAAAGGTTTTTCCACAAACTTCAAGCTCTCATCTATGTGCACATCTGTATGTGGTATAACCAGTGATTCATCAGCGAAGCACTTCTTCAGATTGCAGATGTGGAACACATTGTGAATTGCACTGAGCTCTTCTGGTAAGTTTAACTTATAGGCAACTGATCCGACCCGTTCGATAACCTCGAAAGGTCCTATGTATCTCGGGCTTAGCTTGCCTTTCTTACCAAACCGCATCATTCCCTTCCAGGGTGACACTTTAAGTAGGACTTTGTCACCTACTTCGAAGTGAAAATCCTTACGCTTGGGATCAGCGTAACTTTTCTGCCTATCACGGGCAGCTTTGAGACGGTCTCGAATCTGGACAATCTTGTCCGTTGTTTCGAACACTATCTCTGGTCCTGATAATTGGACATCTCCAACTTCCGCCCAACAAATAGGCGATCTACACTTTCTACCGTATAATGACTCAAAAGGCGCAGCCTTAATGCTGGTATGGTAGCTATTGTTGTAGGAGAATTCGATTAATGGTAGGTTCTTATCCCAGCTACCACCCAAATCGATCGCACATGCACGTAGCATGTCTTCCAACTTTTGAATAGTACGCTCACTCTGACCGTCAGTCTGAGGATGGTAAGCCGTACTAAAATTCAAACGTGTGCCCAAAGATTGTTGGAAACTCTTCCAAAAATGTGACGTGTACCTAGTATCTCTATCAGAGATAATAGCCACAGGTATGCCATGTAAGGCTACAATCTTATCAACGTATAACTGGGCTAACATGTGGAGCTATAAGTCTCCTTGATGGGTAAGAAATGTGCTGACTTAGTCAGTCTGTCAACTATAACCCATATCGTATCATTTCCTTTCCTTTCCTAGTCTTTGGCAACTTGGTGATAAAATCCATCGTCACCATTTCCCACTTCCACGTAGGAAGTTCAGGCTGTTGTAGCAAACCTGACGGTTTTTTATGCTCGGCTTTGACTTGCGCACATGTCAAGCATTTAGCTACATGGGTGGCTACAGACTTTTTCAAGCCTATCCACCAATAATTTGCCTTTAGATCCTGGTACATCTTATCAGCTCCAGGATGAACGGAGTATTTGGAACTATGGGCTTCCTGGAGGATGACATCTCGAAGACCTCCATAAATTGGAACCCATATTCGTCCATTTAATCGTAATATTCCGTCCTTGCTAAGAGTTAACTGCTCCTCAGTTACTCCTAGCTTTTCATTAGGATAGTTAGCTTCCAACACAGCTTCCTTCTGTGCAGCTAACAACCTTTCAATCAAATTATTCTTTATCTCCATGCGCTTGGCATTGATTCGGATAGGTTTCACCTTCTCCTTTCTACTCAAGGCATCGGCGACTACATTCGCCTTGCCGGGATGGTATTTGATTTCACAATCATAATCATTCAAAGTTTCCATCCAACGGCGTTGCCTCATGTTTAATTCCTTCTGATTAAACAGATGTTGGAGGCTCTTGTGATCAGAATAAATCACACACTTGATACCATATAGATAGTGCCTCCAAAGCTTCAGTGCGAATACAACGGCACCCAGCTCTAAGTCATGGGTGGTGTAATTCTTTTCATGCACTTTCAATTGTCGTGAAGCGTAGGCAATAACTTTGCCTTTCTGCATAAGCACACACCCCATGCCAGTGTGCGAAGCATCACAATAAACCACAAATTCTTCTATTCCATCTGGCAATGTCAGTACTGGGGCGTTGCTCAGCTTTTGCTTCAGAATATCAAAGGACTCTTGCTGCTTAGGGCCCCAAATGAACTTTACTTTCTTCTTAGTCAAGGAAGTTAGGGGTGCAGCAATCCTTGAAAAAATTTCGATGAAACGCCTGTAATATCCTGCCAATCCCAGGAAGCTACGAATCTCTGTAGGCGTCTTTGGTTCTTGCCAGTTCATAACTGCTTCAACCTTAGCGGGATCCACTTGGATACCACGCTCACTAACCACGTGCCCAAGGAATTGGACTTCTCGAAGCCAAAATTCACACTTAGAGAATTTGGCATAGAGCTTCTCCTGATGTAGAAGTTTGAGAATACAACGAAGGTGTTTCTCATGGTCAGCTCGATTCTTAGAATAAATGAGAATGTCGTCGATGAAAACGATGACGAATTTATCCAAGTAAGGCTTGCAAACGCGATTCTTGAGATCCATGAACGCGGCAGGTGCATTAGTGAGCCCAAACGACATCACTAGGAACTCGTAGTGACCATAACCAGTCCTAAATGCAGTCTTATGCACGTCTTCATCCTTAACCTTCAACTGATGGTAGCCTGACCTCAAATCAATCTTCGAGAAGTAACTTGCCCCTTGAAGCTGATCGAACAAATCGTCGATCCTGGGCAAAGGATACCAATTCTTGATCGTGACTTTATTAAGCTCGCGATAGTCGATGCACAGGCGCATCGACCCATCCTTCTTTTTGACAAATAAGATTGGCGCTCCCCAAGGAGATGAACTAGGTCTAATGAAACCTTTAGCCAGCAATTCATCTAGCTGCGTCCTCAACTCCTTCATTTCTGTGGGTGCCAATCTGTATGGTGCTCTAGCAACTGGTGCTGCTCCGGGGATGATATCGATTCTGAATTCCACTTGTCTATCTGGTGGTAAACCAGGTAGATCTTCAGGAAACACTTCTGGGTATTCAGAAATGACAGGGATGTCTTCTATCTTTGGTTTAGGCTCATCAATAATCACTTGCGCCATGTAGATGACACACCCCTTCTTCAAACACTTGGAAGCCTTGAGCATAGTTACTTGCTCAGGCAATCCATACTGGGTATCTCCTCGAATGGTAAGTGATTCACCAGACGGAGTCTTTATCACTACTTGCTTTCTGTTGCAGACAATTTGGGCCTGGTTATAAGATAACCAGTCCATACCCAGAACTATGTCAAAACCGGCCAACTTAAAGGGAAGTAGAGATAGAGGAAAAGAATGGTTCTTAATGGATATAACACACCCATCTAACACAGTTGAGACGGTTTCTAGTGTACCATCTGCTAACTCCACTTCATAATTCATGTTTAAGGTTTTGACAGGTAATTTCAGCAATTTGCAAAATTTATGATCTACAAACGACTTATCAGCGCCTGAATCGAAAAGTACTCTAGCAAAGACGTCATTTACAAGGAGAGTACCTGTAATAACGTTGTCGTCTAGAATTGCTTCCTTTGCGTCCATTCTGAAGACTCTGGCATTAGTCTTCTTGGCCTCTTCAGGTTTCTTGGTGTACTTAGGGCAGTTGGTTTTAATGTGGCCCTTTTCATTGCAACGGTAGCACGTTGCGTCTTTCAACTTTTTGCAATCCAAGGTTTTGTGATCCGTGGACTTGCAAATACCACAAGCATAGGTTTTTGATTGAGTCTGTGAGTTCGACTCAAGTATGCACTTTCCAAAGTGCTGCTTCTTGCAAATTTTGCATTTGGGCTTATCACCAGAATTATGCCCATCTCTCCTTGACTCCGATCCTTTCTTGTGGTCACCGTTCCCACGGTGCTTCTTGTTCGACTTACGTGAACCATCATCTTCACGCTTTCTCTTCTCAGCCTCCTTATTCCTCAGCGATCTCTGCCTGACCGCATCCAGAGTGAGGCATAAGGAAATGTCAGCTACTGATCTAAAAGTAGCTGGCTGAGAAGCTTTCACGCTTGCCTTGATCTCGGGGGCTAAACCACCGATAAAACGAGCTATTCGCTTTGGTTCCGGGGTTACAAAATATGGAACCAACCGAGACATAGTGTTGAAGCTCGTTAGGTAAGCTTGACAGTCGAGGTTTGTCATCACCAAGGATAGAAAATCAGACTCTATCTTCTCCACCTCATGTTGAGGGCAGTAATTTTCCTTGATAAGGGCGACAAATTGATCCCATGACATGTTGTACAATGGGATTTTTCCGGTGGCTTGAATCAGAGATCTCCACCATGCTAAAGCTTCACCCTTAAAAGACTGCGACACAAACTTGACCACGTCTCTCTCAGCGCATCCGCTGATGTCTACAACTGTATCCATCTCATCCAGCCATGTCATACAGTCAATGGCTCCTTTCTCCCCATTAAAATCCCGGGGCTTGCACGAAACAAAGTACTTATAAGAGCAACCCTTCTCACGGGGTCCCTGATTTAGTATAACCTGCTGAGATGGAGCACTGTGGTTCGAGGAGCGTCGATCATCATCTTTCTTCGGGTCGTCCTTCTTGGATGGTGGCTTTGAAGGCTGTGTAGATAGGGTCCTACTACGAGTCCCACTATACTCTTCGTACTGCCTTTCCAAAGACTGTGTAACAGCGCCGTCTATGATCGCTTTCAATTCCGCACCCGTTAAATTAATTCGGGCGTTCTGGTTATTCTCCACTGGATGACTATTACCCTCGTCCGAGTTAGCCATACTAATTGAACTGTTGCAGAAAACAAGGACAATAGTTTATTTGGGAGTTTATTAAGGAATTGTCTTTTATGGCAATTCATTAACCATGGTAACAGAGACCATATTTGGTTAATTTATAAATCATATTTATTTAGGATTTCTATTATAATTTATCCTAATTATAAAACATTAACAGTTTTATTTGTGGCACAAAAGGCGTAGTCACGTGGACATTTTTAATTTAATCTATGATTTCAGAGAATCAAAACATTAAGGTATACTGGCACAATAGGCCTAGTCACAATGACAATTATAAATTATGTGCTAGGATTTCAGAGAATCAAAGCATTTGAGGTTTGAACCTAGTTCATTACCTTTATTTGGCAGGGAGTCATAGCTACCACTGTCTTTTGGCTCATATGGAAATGAGTAGGGCCCGTAGGCACGTATTACCACGTATGGTAAAATATGATCATCTTAATTGATGATCTTAACCCTTGATTCAGAGATCATTAAATTGGGTTAGGAATCTTCTAAAGAATCCTTATACATATACAATGACGTGTGATTTTAACGAATCACTTCTGCCAGGAGTGTTAACATGTTTTCAGATGTTAACTTGAATTTGAATCTTTTGAACAGGTCTTACCATCTTGGCCCGGTCTTATAATGACCAAAAGGCTAGGTTTCACACTTTAAGATTCTTAATTAATAATTGAATAGGCGGATTAATTCAAAAGGAATGATTTTAATTTATTTATTTCATTTGTAATTTATATATGCACATAATGGCAAACACGAAATTTATAAAAACAAACATTCCATTAATTTATTAAAATATTACACGCTGCCCTAAACGGGTCTTTTCACAAACAATTACCCACGCAGGGGTCAATCAACATACTTGTCCACGCAGGGACTTTAAACAAACATAATAGTCCACGCAGGGACCTTAAACAAACAAACTAGTCCACGCAGGGAGTTAAAGAAATCATCATACCCTCGTAGGGGTTAATGGAAGATAGACCCACGCAGGGGCTTAAACAAATACAACAAATACAGGCCCACGAGGGGGCTCAACAACAATGGGAAGGATTTAGTGGTCCTTCTTGTTCTTCCCTTTGATCAAGCTTGCCAATCCTTGGAAGAAGCTCTGTCTCTCCCTACGGTCACGGTGGAAGCCTCGCTCCACTTCATCCAACCTTTGCAGGATTTCCTCCCTTTCTGGGGGAGAAAACCATGGCGGCTGCGATTGCGTCCGAATAATAGGCCTAGGAGGTATTTGGTACCCCTGTGTTGGGTACCCTACTCCCCATGGATCCCCATAGGGTCCTTGGGTGTTGTAGTTCACCCCTACCATGTACGGGTCGGCCTCCGCGTAACCATAGTTGTGGTGAGTCGGCGGTTCAAACGGGTTGTATGCCATGGAACCCGTGTATGCTGGAATTGGGTTATCAAAACCCATTGGCGGTGGCTGTGGTACAGCTGGTTGTGAAGGTCCACCCATTTGTGGGTCCTCCTGATGTGGCGGGTAGTGGCTGCCACTTGATTGGCATGGAGAGCTGAAATGAAAGTCTCCCGCTCGTGAAGTCATGCACGCACCGGTTCTCCTTCGCCTTGGTGGTTGCGGAGGTGCCGGTTGCACTGGCGGCGGTGGAGGCGGTGGCGTGACTGCCACGAATCTGGAATCCACAGAGGGATCCTGTTGTTGTTGCGGCTGCTGCTGCTGAAGAGGCGACGAATGGTGAGGAGGTGTGTAGTACCACTCGTGACGGGTGAACATAGCTTGGAAGCTATCTGGACCAACATAGGGTGATCCATGGAACGAAGATCCGTCGGAGATCTCGATCGGATGATTTGGAGTGCCACTGGCTGGCTCGACGGGATCCGTATCCTCGTCCATGTCGTCCGCATTATCTCCAGAGAAGTGATCATCTGGCCCCAGTGGGTTAAAACCCACGGGTTCTTGTATGTAGCCTACCGGATTAAACTGACCCCGAAAAACAGGTGTGGGGTCCCCGTAAGAATGGTGCGATAGAGATCGCTGTAATGGTATGTATGACGGTTGAGGGTTGTTGGGCTCATATTCCGGCTGAGGCCCAAAAGGGTTAGGAGGTGTTGAACTATGTGAGACCGACCGCCTGGCCGGCTCAAAAAGGTTTCTCCGGTTCTGCCGGGGATTGTCACTTTCTGTCGTAGATGGAGCTCGAGCATCCGAAGGTCCAGCTTCGTTATCGTTGGGGGCGGTGACTGGCCCCTTGCCACGTCCTCTCCTTCGGAAGAATCTTGGCGGCATTTTCAAATCCTGTCATAATAATGTGAGATAACAAACAAAATATATGCAAGCTAAAGGTCAACACAAACAAAGTGGAATTTGTCCTATGTTATATGTCTAGACTCGAAAGTTTAGAATTGTGCAATTGTGTAACTGAGATTAAACACAAAAGGCTAGTGTTTAATTCACTCAGTGTTGGCTCTGATACCAACCTGTCACACCCCGAATTTCCACGTGTCACCGGTGGGCCCGGTGGGGGAGTATCGTGACGTGGTTGGCAACATAATAGTCAAACAACACAATATCAATATGCACAGCGGAAGCAAATTTAAAATATGATACAACCGAATTTAATATTGTAATATCAAAGTCACAATATCCGGAAGTTTATCCACAGATGGATCGAAATAAAAATAATAGTTATGGTTCAACAGACTTCAGGCATCTTAAGCTTGCGAGACTTCTAATGATGCTAAGGAGAAATCCCAGCCAATTTCGCTTAGTACCTGCATTTAATCTTTTTGGGAAAATATGTCAGTTTACACTGGTAAATACATTCAACTGACTCATTTTGGAAAATGATTGAAAATTGGTTTGGATGCACATGGCATAAACATTTTATTTAACTTGGGAGAATTATTTAATATTATGATCTTGTGAACGAATTACATGTTTCTTGTGCGTTCAGTAGCCCGGATCTTGTCCGGGTTAAAGATCAATAGACACACCACAATGTTCTTTTGTGCACTGACGGGTGTACGCCTACACCCCGCGCTTAAGTCGTGGCCATTTCGTAAAATGATGCCGAGGATATCCGGGACATGGTCATTAACCCCCCAAAGGCTTTAAGTAACAAGACTGTTTAAACGAGCCGATCAAATTTATTCAAT
Organism: Helianthus tuberosus; assembly: GCA_030545235.1. NCBI lineage: Eukaryota > Viridiplantae > Streptophyta > Magnoliopsida > Asterales > Asteraceae > Helianthus > Helianthus tuberosus. Next base: position 10,157 of record JARYGA010060608.1, read on the forward strand.
TACCCACTCAACGGTGGAGAATTTGATGCCCGATCAAGCGGTATGCTATATACCGTAACCCAAGCCCGTATAGGGAAAATAAGTTAAAAGTATTTACCTGAGCAAAGTATAATTCACAATTAGCAAAATGCACGTAGCTTTTACTGGTCCTCCTAATCTGGAACGAAGGTTTTTTAATAACCTATTAGAATCCTAACGGGTCTTTAATTAAGCTTAAGCTTAGACCGGCTAGTTTCAAAGATACGGTTCGTACGTACGATTAAGCGGAGACCGGATAGAATGTGATTTAGACCCGACAAGTTTGAAGACTTGTTTAATATGGGTTTATTATTCACATTCTGGATTTTGAGATAAAACCGTTAAGGTTTGACCCGTTTCGGCTAATTTATGTAAACTTGTTACATAAACCGAACCGTACGCGTAATAAGCGTGACGTGTATTCATGAGAGCTATATACAGGTTTCCTAAGTTAATTATGCCTCAAATATGTTGTGACATCAGTAAGATATCTTTCATTATGCCCGAAACGTGTTTAAACACAAACTAGGCCCCGTAGGGGTAGTTTGGTCATTTAAAAGTTTATAAAAGAGTTTAAGTAACAACCTGAGTTACAGGTCTGATGTAATCAGCAAATATACTCAATTTGCTAAGTTATATCAGTAGGTTAAAGCATGTATGTGAAATTTATCATTTTTAACCAAACTATGCCCCGTAGGGGTATTTTTGTAATTTCACATAAGCCGAAAAGCTCAAAACTGGAGTCTGAGTTTATCAACCTTTGCTTACTATTAAAATATTATAATTTGCCTAAAATATCAGTAGGTATCAACCCGGGTATGTCCAATATACTTTTAATACATACTTTGCGCTAAAAACGCTTAATAAGGCGATTAAAGGCCATTTCCGGGTTCGATACTTAAATCTGATATTTTTATATTTCCAGAAGGCTTAAAATAATTTATTTATCATATGTGATCAGTAGCAAAAGGTTTGAAGTCGTTTAGATATGTAAAACTCATTTTATGGCACGTAAGGGCAAAACCGACAATTACCGGATTAAGCCTACGACTACTAGTTATGCTCAGCCTAAAATTTATTAAAACTCTTTAAAATTCCCAGAATAATATATTACATCAGTGGGTAAAAGATTTGATATCAAAAAGTATGTTTAATTAGGCTATACGCTAATTACGCCATTTTATTAACATAAAGCATTCATTTTGCGATAATGAGCATAACTCTTAATCTACAAGTCAAACTGATGTCAAACTTTGCATACAAGTTTATATATCAGTAATTAAAGTTTCTACTCTTTTACATTTCCAAAAATCACGTTTTAAAGTAATAAGGGCATAATGGTCAACATATGAGCGATTAACGGAAACATGCATATTAATTGGATAACTAATGAACCGAGGTGCATAATCACAGAGGGTTGTACTAACATGTAACCTAGTCCAATTAAAGCTCTGAGGCATTTCTAAAACATGCCTAAACGGGTCAGAACTGAAAGTCAAAGTGAAAGTCAAACTATGTGACTTTCGGTTCCGAACCGGGTCTAAACAGGAAATTGTCGGGTTGAACATGTTTAGACATGTCCTTACACTAATTACCAAGTTATATTAATGATCAAACAGGTTATAAGTGTTCTACATTGCTAATCATGCATAAATCGCATTTTAAACTTTCTGTTGACTTTTTAAGTACACGTTTGACCCGACTTTTGACCTGGTTAGAGTGGAAATCAGGGGGAACCCTTTTGAGGGTTTATTACCCACATAAATACCAACTTATACCTACTTTTAATTCGAGATATGACTGAGCCATTATTGACTAATCTCGAAGTCAAACCGTAATTACGACGGTTTGACTTTTAGCTAATATACTAAGCTAAACTCAATTAAAGAAGGACTAGTAGACTTACAAGAGTCCTATGCACGAGATATGATCAGTTGAGGCTGCTTGGGAGCTCCAGAATTGATCAGGTATGCACTTGAAGGTGTGAGGAATGTTTGTAACTTGAAGGCCCTTTTATAGTGAATTCAATCACCACAATTGGTTGACAACAAGGTCTAGCACTCACCACAACCTTCCAACATGTGTCCTAGTGCTCTAAGACTGTTTAGGGGTCGCCCACATTGCATTAATGTCGAAAAAGGATCGGTTTTCCGCGTTTGCAGGAGCCTGGTCGCACTTTCTGCATCTGGCGGCCTGACGCGGCCCGCCTCAAGATCCTTCAATGCCAACGCGGGCCGCCTGGGCCTGATAATCAGAATTTTATTTTTCTATTTTCCACATAATTGACCCTTGGCTCTTCGAAAGGGCAACCAAGGTTATTTCTTGCATTTTGACCCCCTTATATTTACCCACAAGGGCTTTAGGACTTATACCCACTTTGCCAAGTCCCTGGACACTTCCGGTTAACCCGAAAAGTCTTAACTTTCAATGTTTACGCTTTAACCCCTCGCACACGAACTTGATCATAACTTTTTCATACGATAACGAAACTTTATGAAATTTATATCGCGCATTCTAGTGAGCATAATTAACATTTGCAAAGCTTCGGGTTTGTCAAAAGGTCACTCAGAGGTATAATTTAAACATGTTGACACATTTAGCCCCTGTAGTTTGTAATCTCTCACTTTTAGCTTCGTATGATCCATGATTTATTCGTTTGAAGGTATGAGCACCATGTAGGGTTAATGTACATTATATTTATTCACAGTTGACACTTAGAATACGTATATTCACATACTTTCCATGTTTGTCAACTTTAGTCCTTCTATAATATTTCTTTCACACGTTTAAACATTTGACACGTGTCTACACATTATAGGACGTGAATTTTTGAGGTGTTACATTAAGGATATAGAGGTAAATGAACAATTCAAGTTTGTAGAAAGACCTCTACAAATTGAAGACAGAAAAGTCAAGAACCTCAAGCATAAGAGATTAGTTCTGGTCAAAGTGAAGTGGGACTCCAAAAGAGGACCTGAGTATACATGGGAGCTTGAATCTTAAATGCAAAGGAAATATCCACACTTGTTCCAGTAGATCTCGAGGACGAGCTCTAAAACAAGGTGGGGAGGATGTAACAATCCTCAATAAAACCGACACCCTCATAATATTTCCGACACCCTAGTATATTTTAAAATATCCCATTATGTCCCAAAATACACCCCATACGTGAAAACGGGCCTCAAATACATTAAATAGTATTAAAATTAATTAAAAACTGAAAATTTAAGTTGAGGCGGGCCGCGTAACCCCACCTCAACCCTTACGCGGGCCGCGTAAGCTTAAAAGGTGGCACGGCCCTGGGCCGCCACGTGGCCCAACACTCGGCGAACCTACCTGATGACCCAGCTAAGCTACACGTTGACCTGAGGTCAACGCGGGCCGCGTAGGCCTTGTTCTCTTGTTACGCGGGCCGCGACAAGGTCAAGATCAGCAACTATATAAAGGAGGCCTCTGATTTTCAGTCTGTTCGTCCCATTTTCTTTTCTCAATCTCAATTTCTGAATAGTAGAGATAATACACGGGTATTATACCCCCTAATTAGCAAAGTTCTGCTTCGTTGTAAGTATTATAACCCCTGGATACGTATTAGATACGCTGCCCGATTGATCTAGGGTTCCGTAATGGCTGTCGTGGTTCTGTCCGACGTAGTCGTTGGAATGCCGTCTCGGGGAGGGTATTACTAATGTTAAAATGGGTTATTATACTAATGCGTGTGCATTTGTGTAAATTTTAGATTATCACCAGGAAATCCTTACGGAAAATCTAAAACAGCAATGTGAGTTGATCCACTTTTTGTAAACCTTTTTGTTAACTATTTTACAAAACCTTAAATACTTTTCCATGCGAATAACAGTTATTGAGTATTTGTAAGAATACAATTATGATGAGTATGTTGGGGTTTTGTATACAAAATTTGTTACCACCTGGTCAAGGAGTAACATTTCCACAAGTCGGGTTCGACAGTACCATGGATGTTAATTGATATGTCTTGGAAACAAATATAATTGCGGGATCGCCCTCAATACTGTACACTGGGATTTGTTTTACTTAAACTTGATTAAATTGGGATTCACTCACCAGTATTTCCCACTGACAAATGTTTTTAAAACGCGTTTCAGGTAATAAAATATGAAAGCCAAATAGAAGCCAGCTGGACAGCACTGAAGGCTTGGAAAAGTGGCAATAAAGTTACCTAAAAATAAAATAGATGTTTTTATTAAATAAATAGGATTTATTCCTATGAAAATGTGTGTACTATGAACTTGGGTTTTAACCCATTTGTTTAATACTATGAAAATGTGGTATTTTACTCTGATCAAATATTTCCTAACTACGGTCCTGATGAAAAATTCCGCTGCCAAATTAGACAATACGAGATACCATCGAAACTGGCTCGCGGCCACCCGTTCCCGGGGAAGTGGGATTGGGGGTTGCGACACAACTGCCACCCAAATCCATCACGCAAGCTCGTAACATATCTTCCAAAGTTTGAATCGTTCGTTCACTCTGGCCATCTGTCTGCGGATGGAATGCAGTACTCAGATTCAACTGAGAACCAAAGGCTTCTTGGAAGGATTGCCAAATCCTTGAAACAAACCTTCCGTCTCTATCCGAGATAATCGAGAGAGGCACTCCATGTCGTGCAACAATCTCTCTCAGGTATAGCTCAACAAGCTTGCTAGTGTTGTCTTTCTCCTTGATTGGCAAAAAGTGTGCAGATTTGGTCAGACGGTCCACGATTACCCAAATCATATCGTGACCTCTGGGTGTCCTTGGCAATTTCGTTATAAAGTCCATTGAAATCTGCTCCCATTTCCACATGGGTATTTCTGGTTGTTGCAAAAGGCCTGAAGGCTTCTGATATTCGGCCTTTACCTTGGCACAAGTCAAACACTTGCCAACATACGTTGCAACATCACCTTTTAATCTCGGCCACCAATAGAAATCCTTTAAATCTTGGTACATTTTATTCGATCCTGGATGGATCGAGTACCGTGACTTGTGAGCTTCATCGAAAATTACTTCTCTTAGACCACCGAAGAAAGGTACCCATATTCGTTTCATGAAGCACAATGTTCCTTCATCATTTGGTACTAACTGCTTCTCCATCCCACGAAGATATTCATTCTCAAGATTCTCTTTCTTGAGAGCTTCTCTCTGTGCGGCACGAATGCACAATGAGAGGTCTGTTTGTACAATCATTTCCAAAGCTCAAACCCTTATAGGCTTGATCCTTTCTTTTCGACTCAAGGCATCGGCGACTACATTCGCCTTCCCTGGGTGATACTTGATTTCACAATCATAATCATTCAAAAATTCTACCCATCGTCTCTGTCTCATGTTAAGCTCTTTCTGATCGAATATATGTTGTAAGCTCTTGCGATCAGTAAAGATTGTGCATCGCGTACCGTACAAGTAATGTCGCCAGATTATTAATGCAAACACCACCGCGCCTAACTCCAAGTCATGCGTGGTGTAGTTTTTCTCATGAACCTTTAACTGGCGTGAAGCATAGGCTATAACCTTCTGTCGCTGCATCAGCACGCAGCCTAAACCTTGACGCGAGGCGTCGCAATATACCGCGAAGTCGTCAGTGCCTTCGGGTAGGGATAAGATGGGTGCGTCACAAAGCTTGTTTTTCAACAACTGAAATGCTTCTTCTTGCTTATCTCCCCATTCGTACTTCTTGTCTTTCTATGTAAGGGAGGTCAAAGGTTGAGCAATTTTTGAGAAATCCTCAATGAATCTGCGGTAATATCCTGCCAAACCTAGGAACTAACGGATCTCGGTTGGCGTCTTCGGAGTCTCCCAATTCTTGATTGCCTCGATCTTTGTGGGATCCACATGGATTCCATCTCCGTTAAGCACGTGACCAAGGAACTGAACCTCGCGTAACCAAAATTCGCACTTCGAGAACTTCGCGTACAACTTCTCTTTCTTAAGCAGCTCTAAGATAGCCCTTAGATGTTGCTCATGTTCTTCCTTCGTCTTCGAGTAGATCAAAATGTCATCAATAAACACGATCACAAACTTATCGAGATACGGCTTACAAACTCTGTTCATCAAATCCATGAATACTGACGGTGCGTTCGTCAAACCAAATGGCATGACCAGGAACTCGTAATGCCCATATCGAGTCCTAATGGCAGTCTTTGGAATACTCTCCTCTTGTATACGCAACTGCTGATAACCTGATCGAAGATCGATCTTGGAGTAACAACTCGAACCTTGTAGTTGATCGAACAGGTCATCAATCATTGGCAAAGGATATCTATTCTTGATAGTCAACTTGTTAAGCTCGCGGTAGTCGATACACATGCGGAAACTACCATCTTTCTTCTTAACGAACAAAACTGGAGCTCCCCAAGGCGAGAAGCTTGGTCTGATAAATCCCTTATCCAATAGCTCCTGAAGTTGCGTTGACAGCTCTTGCATTTCTAAGGGCGCAAGTCGATAAGGAGCCTTAGCTACAGGCACAGCACCTGGAACTAAGTCAATGTGAAACTCGACTTGTCGCTACGGCGGCAATCCTGGCAAGTCTTCGGGAAAGACTTCAGGATATTCCTTCACGACTGGAATGTCTTCTAGCTTTGGCTCAGCGGCCTCTTTATCCACAATGTGTGCCAAGAAGGCGACGCATCCTTTCTGCAAACACTTTCGAGCCTTTAAACAACTGATGATCCTTAGGGGCGTATCGTGCTTCTCTCCATGTACCACAATTGTTTCTCCTTTTGCCATTGGAATGCGAATGACCTTTTCGTGACATACAATCTCTGCTCAGTTGCTTTACAACCAATCCATCCCTACTACCACGTCGAAGCTTCCCAACTCGACTGGCAGTAGATCAAGCGTAAACTCCTGCTCACCCAGTTCTATCACACAACCCCTAATAACCTCATTCGCTTCTACTAGCTTTCCATTAGCTAGTTCTATCGAATATGGAATATCTAGCTTACTAGCTACTAACCCAAGTATTTTCTTAAATTCTAGCGATACAAAACTATAATCGGCACCGGTATCAAATAGTACAGATGCAAAGCGTTGGTTGATAGGGAACGTACCAGTGACCACATTTGGATCTTGGCGTGCTTCCCTCGCACCGATATTGAAGACTATTCCATGTACTTGATTGAGCTTTGGGCACTCTCTCTTGAAATGCCCCACGTCTCCACAATTAAAACAACCTGGTCCTCGACATTTACCATTTCCATTACCACCTTGAGCGTTGTTTTGGTTGTGGTTTCCACTCCCAGCTTGATTCGCAAAATTACCATGATTTCCGTTGCCGCCATTTCCACCTTGAGGGCGGTTTCCATATCCATTTCCTCCACGGTTGTTGTTGCCATAACCTCTCTGACCATTGTTACCATGCCCAGTACTAACCCAACATGTTTCCTTCGAGTGGCCAACCTTCCCACAAGACTCACACTTCCTAAATCTGCACTGGCCGGAATGATGGTACTGGCATACGTCATATTTGGGTAGAGCGCCCATGTAACCCTTTCCTTTGTTTTCAACCCCAGGCTTGGCTTCAGCCAGTAAGTACGACTCTTTCTTCTTGTTGACACTGCTGGTGCCCTTTTTGAAGTTTGAGAACTTCCTCTTGTTCTCACCCGATGACTCCACGTGAGTCTTCTTCTTCTTCTGGTCGGAGATCGAAAACTTGTTTAACCGGATAGCTTCTTCAGTCAGTGACACGCTCAGATCGATAGCCTCAGTAATTATCGGTGGCTTTGACGTTGTTACCATACTCATAATCTGAGGCGCCAACCCCCATATGAAACGCTCAACGCGCTTGAATTCCGGAGTAACCATATATGGTACCACGTGAGATAGATCGTGAAATCTCTGCACATATTCGGCGATCTTCGGGCCGTCCATCTTGAGGTTCCAGAATTCAGTTTCTAACTTTTGGATTTCATCCCTGGAGCAGTATTTCTTTCGCATGAGCTCCTTCAGCTAGTTCCAAGTTAAAGCGTATGCTGCTGCCTCTCCCAGAGTTTGGACTTGGAGATTCCACCAGGAAAGTGCTCCATCTATGAACAATCTGGAGATGTAGGTGACTTGGTGTTCTGGTGCACATTTGCTCATTCTTATCACAGAATCGGTCTTCTCCGTCCATCGAACAAAAGCCACAGCACCCCCGGTGCCGTCGAAATTCAGCGGTTTATAGTCTAAAAACTGCTTAAAGGTACAACCTATACAAGTAACGTCATTCACAGAAAGCATTAGCGAACGCACATGGAATATCCAATTGTAACGTAATGTGTCTCAAGTGACTTAAACATTACCTTGGGGTGGGTTGTTCCTCGAGGTACCCCCGTGAGTTTCAGCGCGTGAGGCCTCGTAATCTGCTATCGCTCGTGAAATGCATTCTTGTAACTCGGCCTCAGTAGTGGGCAATCGAGTCTCTCTTCGTGGAGGCATCTTCTATAAGAAGATTGTATTGGTCAGGTCTTTATGTATATAAGTATGTAGTATGCGTATATAATAACATTCATCAACCAAGCAAACACTGAATAATATCTTTTATCATTTGTAACCTCATGGATGTTATGTGTTTACTTACTAACAATCACAACGTAAACAAGTAATTCAACAATGCATGTAATGAGAATGTTGTGATTGAGCTTTCATATATCAAGACCACAAGTACAGTTTTACAAGTTCCACAATTGTATCATACATCAAAATGGGACTATAGGGTCACATCACCCCTGTCCAAAACGTCTACCAACTACAATACTCTAAAGTCAAAAGTCAAAGTGTGGTCTTCAAAAGGCTGTGCAATCTGGCTCAATAGCTGCACTCTCATCAAAAGTATGTTATCTGCATAAAACCAAAAACCTCTAAGCTGATGGTGGAGGAGGAGGAGGCGGAGGAATGAAAAGCAAACGGGGCATACGCGCTAACTCCTCCTCTAGAGTATGAACGAGATGCAATAAACAGCTAATCTGCTGCTCCATCGTAAGAAATCGAATATCGAAATCTGGGGAAGGAAATAGTGGAGCAGCAAACTGTGATGGACCAGTACCAGGTGGAGGACGCGGGATCCTCTCTAGCTCAGTGACTCGACGACTCAACATATCATGCTGGAGCTGTAATGACAACAGCAGATCATCCCTCATGTATCCAATGTGAAAGGGATGGTATGGATCAGAAATAGGCATCGTGTTGGGCGAAAACCAAATCAGTGGCTCGCTCGATGGTGCAGAAGTAAAAAGGTGCAGTATGTGTAGCAGGTGCAATTGGTGGTATGAACGGAAAGGCTGCTGACACAGGTGGTATATGACCGGGCTGCTGACTCGATAGTCCTTCCCCGGGACGGGGAGGAGGGATATCCTGAAGAAATGTGATGGGTAAATCTGCGCGGTGAATGTCAGATACGTGCGGGTGAAACGGGGCGAAGTCAATGGGTGCATGTGTGGGTGCAGGAGGGGGAGTAACCGGTCTAACAAAAGGAGGTAGGTCATCGTCGTCCTCGATCCACCCATTGTGGGTGAATGCATATCTGAGGTCAACCTGGGCTGCAAAAGGAGCATGGTCTGCGGGTGCAGGTAGAGGGTCAGGAAAAAGTGGTGCAACAACTGGTATGTCAACGTGATCGTGCTCCGGTAGAGGATCATGAGCAGGTATGGGCTCTGGGGCAATCAAAGGCTCGGAATCAGCTGGAGCAAGCTCATGATCAGCGGGTATATCAAGGAGCTGATCATCAGGAACGACAGGTGCATCAATGGGCTGCTCAGCAGGAATAAAATCAATCTCCTGCTCAGGATCGAAATCAAGATCAACAGGTGCCTCAAAAGGCTGCTCATCGGGGACAAACTCAATCTCATGATCAGGGTCAAAGTCGTGTGGAAAGACTGGATCCATCTCATCATCAAACTCGAAATCATGATCAACACCGTGTGGAATATCGGGTGCAACAGACATAGCTGTGTCAGAATCAGTATCGGTGGGATATCGCTGTAATCCCAGAGTGTGTAAAGTAGTAGATGACACAGACTCAAACGAATCAGGACCTGAATGGTCAGAAGGAGCCTCAACAACGGGAATCTCCTCATGTGGTACAGCATCGACATCACCAACTGGGATCTCGACAAGTGGAGCGACAACGACATCATCGACTGGAGCCTCGATAAGTGGAACGACAACGGCATCATCGACTGGAGCCCCAACATCCTGGGCATCCTCTGGGGGACCCTCAATCAAAAGATCGATGTCGTCATCAGACATAGCGTCAAGAGGCAGATCCTCAAGAGGAAATGCAGCAAGAGGAAGAGGAGCAGGGATCTGACCAAGAGGTAGATCCTCGCCAGGAAGACCATCAGCTAGTGGTATGTCATCTCCAAAATCCGACAAGGCAAAAGGCTGAAAATCGTCAGTATCATCTGAAAGCATCTCTGGATCACTCTTCGAGTCGGAGATAGGAATCTCGGGTGCCGGGATGATCTCATCATCTGAAGTGATAGCCATGGGATCAATGGTGTCAGATGCTCCGCTCTCTGAAGAGGACATGGTGTCTGTAACAAATCAATCACAAGTATGCACATATATCAACAATAGTCAAGTAAGCATGTAAGTAATAACAATGTAAGCATGTATGCATCCTAGTCTTCCCAAGACTATCCCACCCAGCCTCTCAGACTGAACTACTGAGTCTCTCAGACTAGACCTCCCAGTTTCTCAAACTGAACTACCCAGCCTCTCAGGCTAAACCTCCCAGTCTCTCAGACTGCCCCAACTAGTCTCTCAGACTACTCCCCATTCTCTCAGACTGCACTACCCTGCTAGTCTCTCAGACTAACTCCCCAGTCTCTCAGACTGCACTACCCAGCTAGTCTCTCAGACTAACTCCCCAGTCTCTAAAACTGAAATATAAATGAATTCTTTGAAATGTATTTTGTGTCTTTTATTTGTAAAAATGTTTGTTTCCTGGATCTGGACATTTTGTGTATGCAATGAAAACATGTTCGTGAAAACATTTTCGTGAGACCCCTAATGATCGTAGTCTAGACTCGAGAAAGAATCCTAGTTCGCTACGATCGAAGCTCTGATACCAAGCTGTCACACCCTGACTTTTGCGGAAGCGTGGTTTATTGGTGTGACCTCTTAATACCATAGCATTCAATCATAACAACGCTATATGATAAAAACATGAGATGTTCATCCATTAATTACGTTTAGAAAATACCACAACATACTTGTCTGAAAAGTTGACACCCAAATTAAGTTACAAACCATAACATGTTTAAATGAGTTCCCAAGGACTCAACAAAAGAACTTAAACAAACCCGAGCTTAGAAACATGTATCCCGTCCAGGAGTAGGATACACCTCTAACTCTACGACAACGGATGACATCTTTTATTTAAACGCAACTTGAAAACACATGCACACACCTGCCAGATCTACTAGTTCCCTGAAATACATGTAGTTTAAAAATATCAACAAAAGTTGAGCGAGTTCATGTGTGAGTGTATGAATAAACCTTTAAAGTATGTCTGTATGAATGTATGTCCCTGGTATGTAGCAATAAGGAAAAAGGGATCACCAATGGTTTGCAAGGCCATTGATATGTGTGAAATGGTGCCGGAAAACTCAAACCTAGCAAATTTGTACCGGGCCTCCGGCTGGAAGACATAGTCACCACTATGGGCCACCCTGGTCCCCATGGGTGTGGGCTCGCTACACCCAAATAGATCTATCACTCATGTCCCTCGGTCCTACGACGAGGATTAATGGCCTTAAGTGTTATACCCACCCTTCACATGATCTAGTAGTAACCCTCCTTAGCTAACCATACCATGTATAAAAGTTTGTAATGATTGTAACATGTATTTCACCCCCGACGTATAAAACTGAAAACAGTTAAAAAGAAAAGGGAGACATGAAGTCACAGTATCGCGTCCTTAGCTCGTAACTCAAACTCTGTCAGCAACCACGACTTCCTACAATGTACTAATGTCTATTAGACGAACGGGCCGTGCCTTGGTTTTGAGTTTAACGTTTTTGAGTTACACTTCTTATGTTCCATATTTTATTCCAAGTTATAATTACTTGTTAAAATAAATTATTTTAACTTTAAATTATATTTGGTTTTGGAATAATTGTTTAAGCAATATCTCTGTATTAATACTTCTCAAGTATTTAACTTCGTATTTCCTTCCCAAGGATGGGGTATCTTATACATGTATTTTCGTATTATTGTATTTGTATAACTCCAAAATATATTTTCAAGTCTCACTTTAGAAAATATATAATAACGTTTTTTATTCCCTAAAATAATGTATTGTCCAGAATATATATATATATTTTTTCCAAAAATCATATATCTTCCAAATATACTAGGAAAATATATTTTTATTTCCAAAAATAATATATTTCACCTTATCCAAAAATATGATACAACTTTGTAATATGTACAAAAATCATATTTTCGTTACTTGTACTCAAAATAATATTTACCAAAGATATATTTGTAACGGTATTGTTTTGAATAGTAAATTTCACGGTACTTGTTAAGTTATATTATTTTAAGTCCTTAAATAATATAACTAGTTCACAAAAATATACAAACAATCACACATGCGTCTTTAATGTAAATGTAAATTCCAAATATATATTTATCCATTTTTATTCATAAAAACCAACCTCCAATACTTGTATTTTGTTACAAAATTTTATGGCAAGGTTCGTATTGAAAACCATAGTTAAAGTACACTAGTAAATATTTGTTAGAAAATATTTCTTTAAGTGTTTATATTTTTAGAAAATTTTGCCATAGTTTCCTTTGAAAATGGAGGTGTCCATGCTATATAAGCATATCATTTTCTTTTCAAAATCAACACACAATAATCAACAATCGATCCTAAACAATATTATTTTTACCAAGTGCAAAAACTATGCAATTTATATAACAACATGAACTTGATCTTTCACAAAAATTCGTAGTAACTTGGTAGGGTGTTTAGTAGGTTTAGTTACCCCATAGAGTGCGTTTATTACTTTACAAATCTCATTCTTATTGAATTTAGGTGTTTACAACTTGTAAACATATTCTACAAAAATGTTTATTCATAACATCTTCTTGTTTCTCTAGTATCTCTACACTTGTTTTATAAAAAATAGTGTAGTTTTAAGTAAGAATCAAGTTCTACTAAAAATCATATTTTGAACTTGATTTTCTTGGAAAATCATTCATGAATCTTAGATTCATAAGATTACTAGCTCACTTTATTTATTATTTTTCAAGAAATCATCTTATTTTCAAGTTCATGCATATATATGAGGATGATCTTCTTGTGTTAGCACATAATCATCCTTTAACATGCTAGATCATGTGTTTAATCACAATCTAGCAAGCTCCTTATGATGATCAACATCATAATCTCAAGTAAACATCAACAAGTATCATACACATACTTAAACAACATTATTTCATAAAGATTTCATCATATGTAAGCTTCAAGTTCATGATTCAAGTTCATGTCTTTTAGGGTTCTTGTGATTTATAACATAACACATCTTTTAACAATCAAAATTAGAAGTATCAAGGGGTTGTGAGAGTCTTACTACTAGCTCTAAGCTAGGGAAGAACACTTGAAGAAAAAAGATGATGAAAATGGTGGATGAAAGCAAGCAATGGAGGTTCTTCAAGTTTCAAGAGCACCAAGCTTCATAAGACACCTTCTTACACACTTGAGAGTACTAGAGATTGGATGAATGAAGTTGGATGATGGATGTAAGGTGGTGGTGGTGGCGGCACTAACTAGGCCGAGAGGGAGTGGAAGAGAGTGAGAGAGATGAGTGAAATGTGAAGAATGTAATGATCTCTAGATATCTTCACACCATACTTATAATCTTCCTTCTCAATATTTTGGCAACTAAATCAAGCAAGATCCATTATAATAAGAAATAAAATCTAGAGGTAAGGTGGTGATCTTGGTGGTGGGATCCTTGTGACCGTAAATTCCAAGGGGGGGGGGGGTAAATGTAAGTTTGAATGGTAACTTGGATAACTAGTTGGAGGTTAAGTGTAATGTCTAGTGTTTTAAGTATATGATGCATTATATAGTGTGTTAGGGTGTTCGGGGATCATAACTAGTTCAAAAATAATAAAACAATGCTTCTAGCAATATTTTGGTGTTCCGGGTAATGTCCGGTTGTTCGGTTAGATACCGGTTCGTTAAAGTGTCAAACTATTTCGTTTAATGATCTTTATGTTACTTTTTGTGACACTTTTAATTCCCAACACTTAGGAAAGCATTCAGAACCATTTAGTCAAATTTTTGCATGTAACTAGCTTGTTAAAAAACTGAATTTTGCTGAAAAATACAGAATTCTGCACTTTAAGTGGGTTTTAGGCACTTTCCGACACTTTATCTATCACCTGTGACGCAGTTTTATGGTCCTTACTTCCCTACACACCATACTAGTGTAGTACCTTGTCCCTGGCCCATACTGGGTCTCAAAACACTATCTGTCTATGTACTGAACCCCGTCAGCTTTATCCGTTAACTGTGCTATCTGTGCTTTGTGCATCATGTATGTCAATATAGTTTGCATGTGATAATAAGGTGACATTATGTAATATGTGATGCACATGTAAGTATGATGCAGTAATCAGAAAGCAGTTAAGTAATCCAGCACAGTCATTAAGCACTTAATCATAATTAATTAATTGTACGGATACCTGGTTTTATGAGGGTTGTCACAAACTTTAACCGGACATGAACACGAACACGAACATATAATCGAACACATTTTCTTGTTCGTGTTCGTTCATTAAGAAATCAGGCATATTCGTGTTCGTTCATGTTCCTTCATTTAAAAGACTAAACGAACAGTTCACGAACATTAACAAACACAAACGAACATAAACAAAAAAAATTAACTGAACATATTTAAATAAAAATAAACAAACATAAATTAACATGATTGAACAAACAAGTCTAATATATTACAATTCATCCGAAAACATATCTAAATTAGAGTTCATAAATATATACTAATTAGTCATATTAATATAAGTAGTTAGAAAACCTAATATTTATACAAACCCAATTATTTATATATTTACTAAAATTTAAACGAACGTTCATGAACATAAATGAACGAACACAAGGTATGTTCATGTTCGTTCATTTAATTAAACGAACAAATTTTTTTGTTCGTGTTCGTTCGTTTATTAAATAAACATTTTATTAGGCATCACATGGATCATAATCCTACGGTTTTCAATTGATCTTATCCTATTCAATCAATGGATCAAATCATGCCTCAAAAAACACAACCTTTATACACACATATATATAGACACAATGTTAAAATCAAAATCTTTTTTAGAGAGAAAAATGTTAAGGAGGAGCAAAGCATCACCGGAAAGTTTTCCGAAACGGCTTCCACGGTATCAAGAAACCGGCAATGTGGCGTAAAATGTATCAATGGCTTTATCTACGAAAAGACACGAGATTTTTGAAGATCTTTCTTGATGATTTTATGCGTGATTCCATCAAATACACCGAAGATAGTCCGCCGGAAAACTATTACGACGATGAACGTCATTTATGCTTTGAAGTGCCAAGAATGTACAATTATACACTATGTTTATTTGGTCTGATTGTATGTGTTTAAATTGTTATTTTAGGAAATGGTTTTATAGAAATCATGTTTGTATCTCATTCTTTATGGCTTTCCATTAACATGTTATTTTATTTCATTATGCTTGTAGATTTTATACATTTTTTGTAAATATAGTTTTTTGTTTTATTAGCCTTTGTATTAGATCTTGGATGTTTTATAAATAAAATAAAACTAAAAAACATTTGTTCAAATAATGTATATTTTTACGGACCGGTTCATAATAGAAAATCCATCGCCAATAACCTTTTTATATTTTATTTTTTAAAAATATAAAGATAACCCAAATGAACCAATCAAAGCAATGTAAATTTTTTTTTGATATTCTAGTAGTGGATTAAATGGTGGTAAATGCATATTGACACGTGTTAAAGACTTATGGTTTCTATCATTGATTTTTTAGTGGTGTGTTTAGAGATTTAATGGTGGACTAATTTGGTTTCTATTATTGAGCAGCACCAACAAATCTCATTATTTGGTGGTATATTTATTGGTGCTCTCTAAAAAAACTCTCAAAAATACATAAATCTCAGCACTAAAAAACTGCTTTTGTACTAGTGAACAGAAAAAATATCGAAAGAAAAAATAAACATCAAGAAAGAACTAGCGAAAACAAAAATTTACATCAATCATTTGTCTCTATTTTTCATGTTTTCATTGTTAACCGAAAATACTCCTCTAAGACCGTGGGGTATGGTGGGGCTTGGGTTGGGCTTGGGTTGGGGCATTTGCTGACACGTGGCTTGGGGGTGCAGACATGGGGCGACCCACATTTAAACAGGGTATGGTGGGGCGGAGGTTTGGGGCGTGGGTTTGGTGGGCTTCGCTGGGCTGACCCGGTGGGCTGTTTGTTAAACTACAAATTTAATTTTTTTTAATATTTTTAATTAAAGAAAATTACATAAAAAATGGTTGTAGAAGGAGAATTGAAGATGATTATAGAAGATGTGGTTGAATGTGGTAAAAAATGGAAGAAAATGTGAGTTTTATAGTGGAAAATATATTTTTTTAAGATAGCCGTTGGCCAACGGCTAGCCCAACGGTTACTTTGGTTTGTCCAGTGAGAGCCCGCCATGTCAGCTTGGCCAGACCGCCCCACGCCCGGCTTGAAACCCAAGCCCCAAGGGCCACGCCCAAACCCAAGCCCACCCGGGGTGGTGGCTTGGGCGTTTTCCCCCAACCCACGCCCAAACCCCCGCCCCATACCCCATGGTCTAAGGGCACCCATAATGTTGCCAATGTGAATTCCAAACCTGCTACGGATCCACGAGGTGGTAACTCCCTCCCCCTTCTCATATCACACATTTATTTGTGAGAAAGGTATGAGGCAAGGTGACCCCTTATCCCCTTTCCTCTTTTTAGTTGTCATGGAAGCTTTTTCTTGTATGTTGAATAAGGCGAGGGAGGCGGGAGTCATTAAAGGCATTGTTACTCCTAATAATGGTCCTATCATTACTCACCTTCTATACGCGGATGATGCGATTGTGATGGGAGAGTGGTCTTTGAACGAATTGGAGAATGTGATTAGAATTCTCCGTTGCTTTCACATTTGTTCGGGTCTAAAAATTAATCTTGAGAAGTCCAATCTCTACGGCATAGGAGTTAGCTCGGTGGATTTGGAGGTTATGGCAAATCGGATCGGTTGTAGGTCGGGAGTTCTTCCTTTTAAATATTTGGGTCTTAATGTGGGAGCACATATGAATCGGGTGTCATATTGGCAACCGATCATCGATATCTTTCAAAACCGGTTAGCTTCTTGGAAGTCTCACCTTCTATCGATAGGTGGGAGAGTCGTTTTAATTAGATCCATCTTGGAGAGTCTCCCTACTTACTATTTCTCGCTATACAAGGCTCCTAAGAAGGTCATCTCTTCTTTAGAAGCTATGATTAAAAAATTTCTTTGGGGTGGTTCTAACGAAGAAAGGAAAATTCATTGGGTGGCATGGGATCGTGTTTCGTGTCACAAAAAAAATGGGGGCCTGAGTTTAAACAAGCTTGCGGAGGTGAATGTCTCTTTGTTGACAAAGTGGGTTTGGCGTTACAAGACGGAAAAAGAGAATCTCTGAAAGAAAGTTGTGGACGCCCTTCACCATTGTAGGACCGGGTGGGAGTGTATTCCAATTAATAAAAGTCTAAGCGGAACTTGGAACAATATCACGAAAGTTTCGGCGAACACAAAAGTGGATGGTCGGCCAATTCGGCATCTTTTCAAAGGGATAGTCGGGAATGGCGAAGATATTTCTTTTTGGCTTGACACGTGGATCGGCTCTGAACCTTTAAAGCTGAGTTTTCTAGGAGCTTTTCAGCCTCGAAGTGGACAAAAAGTGTAAGGTAGCTGATCGAATATTGAGGAACGAGACTGGAAGTGTTTTTCATTGGAGGTGGAGGTCCCCTATCATCTCGGAGGAGCTTATTCTCAGCCTTCAGCAGCTGTCTTCGGTCTTTGACAGCGTGCAGTTCAGCAACAGTCCCGATAGCTGGGTTTGGCATGACAATTCTTCGGGGGAGTTCAGTGTGAAAGTTGTTAAGAAAAGTATTAAGGTGGTCCAGGACGTAGGAAACAGATTCGTGTTGGATTGGTGCCGGTAGGTGCCAGCCAAAGTCAACATTCATGTTTGGAGAGCTGAAATGGATAGGTTACCGACTGGAGAAGCCCTCATCAAAAGAAATATTCAGATTGTGGATAGCACGTGCCCGTTGTGCGGCGATGAAGTTGAGTCCTCCGAACATCTGTTTATCTCATGCAATATTGCTGCTATCGTTTGGCAAGGCGTGTCGACATGGTGTAAAATACCGAATATATTTGCGTTCTCCTTAGCGGACCTTCTCAACATTTTTAAGAGCCTCAGTTCGTCGGAAAAGAAGATGGAAGTTGTCCAAGGAATCATAATGATCGCTTGTTGGAGTATTTGGCGTGCCAGGAACGACGCTCGGTTTTCGAATTCGCAGGTTAAGATTGACGGCATTTTAAGCGAAATTAAGGCTTTAGGCTTTCTTTGGTTCTCAAATAGATCTAGATTTAAAGGGATTGATTGGGGGGAGTGGTGTTCGTTTGTAAATATGTAGTCTGTTTGTTTGTTGGTTGTTGTCGGCTCGTCTTGGGCCGGTAGTTCTGTTAATGAAAGTCACGTTTCAAAAAAAAAAATATCACACATTTATTATACACTCATATAAAGTTAATAGTTGTTAGAAATTTTAATATGTTTTGGGAAAAATGAGTGTATTTAAAGGATGTTTTAATCTAATGTGGCAATTGAGGCGACGGTTTGTGAGGGTTTGAAAATGCATAACGTTGTGGATGCTCTAAATAAAGAAGACATCACCTTGTCATTCAAAGTTTTTTTTTTTTTTTTTGAAAGGAAAACTTCATTAAAACCGACCAACCCGAAAGAAACGGGCGGCCAACACAACACAACTATACAAATTTACACCAATCGGCCCATGAAAAATCTATACATTTAGTCCTATTCTTAAACCAAAGAAACCCTATCGACCTTATCGAACAAAAAACCTCCTCCACATTAGGCTTCTTCGCACCAAAAACCAAATCATTCCTGGCCTTCCAAATCAACCAACACGTAATCAACACAATACCCTGGTACGCCAATTGCTTCTTACCTCTCAGCCCGCTAAAACGATGGGCATTAAGAATGTCTTTAAAGGAAAACGCCACAAGGAAAGGAACCTTACACCATCCGCTGATCTTGGCCCATATATACGATGCAAAACAACAAGCCGTAAACAGATGAGCGGCCGTCTCGTCCCCTGACCCACAAAGCGGACACACCACATCCCCAACCTGGATATTTCTTTTAAGAAGCTCAACCTTAGTAGGCAATCTCTCTGACACCGCCCTCCACGCAAACACGTTGCATTTGATAGGAATCCACCTACACCATTCCCAGACGAACCTGCTATTATCAACCATCTTGGAACTCAGAAGATCATAAGCTGAATTGACCGAGAAGGAACCGGAGTCACCAGACAACCACCGCCATTGATCGCTGACTTCGGAGAGAACTACATCACGAAGACATAAGCAAAGAGCGGCCCATTCAGCCAAAACAATGTTGTCATCAGGAGCTCTTTTCCAGCACCACGCAGCCGAAGGATTAGAGAAGGGGCTTACAATACGATCGCGGACACAACAACTCTTGTCAACCTCAAGCTCAAACAAATTCGGAAAGCAATACCTTAGAGGATCCTTACGCAGCCACGGGTCCAACCAAAAGGCAACCTTCCGGCCATCCCCCACCTCCCCTTTCATAAAATGTCTGAAACGGTCCGTCCCCACAATTGGTTTATCCACCGTTTTAACAATGCTACCCCAGACCCCACCGAGAGGAGCTCTAGACGGCAGAAAATTCCAGGATCTATTGTGCGAATGAATGGCCGAAATAACTTTAGCCCACAGCGAGTTACCCTCAACTTTAAATCTCCACGCCCACTTGAAAAGAAGAGCATTATTAACATGACCAAGTTTCCGAATACCTAGACCACCTGAACTGATAGGAGAAGACACACAATCCCATGACACCCAACACGTCTTCCTTACCGCGCCAGCACCAGCCCATAAAAACTTCCTCATGATAGCTTCCAGCTGATAGATTACTCCAACCGGAACTTTAAAAAGCGAGAAGAAATAAATAGGGAGGCTTTGCAAAACAGATTTGATGAGGGTAACCCTACCCCCGATCGAAAGGATCGACGCCTTCCAAAGAGACAACCTAGCTTCGAACAAATCCACCACTGAACTCCAATTTGAGATCCGATTCATGTTGGCCCCAACCGGTAACCCAAGATACTTGATAGGGAATTGTTCGGGCTTACACCCAATATCCAAAGCTAACGAGGCCACCTCCGAATCAGCAACACCAATGCCGATTAAACTGGATTTCAGCAAATTGATACGAAGACCCGAACAGATACGGAAGCACCGAAGAACCCTTACCACGTTGAGAATACTTTCTCTCGACCACTCCCCAACAACAAGCGCATCATCAGCAAAAAGGAGATGAGACAGAACCGGCCCGTTGTTCGGGAGACAGACCCCTTTCACCAACCCAAGCTCAACCGCCTTCGAAAGACAAGCCGTGAGAGCCTCCATAACCAACAGAAAGAGAAAAGGAGACAAGGGGTCTCCTTGCGACATACCCTTATGGCACTGAAAGTCGAAGGTTGGCGAACCATTAACAAGAATAGCCGCCCTAGCTGAAGATCGATGTAATCTAGTGCTCTATCACGAAGCTCGATATCCGGGAGTTTTTTTTAAAAACTCACAATCTTTTTCGTTACAACCGAATACGATGCGCTCCTGACTTAAAAGACATTGTTTAGTTCAACCACACTAAATTTTTGTTCAACTTATTTTTGATGATGATGATGATATCCGTGTCATTAATATTGTTTGAAGCCATTAGAATTTTTTTTTGTTTGTAAAAATATTTCTTTGAATTATTATGATTAGCACATACATGTTAATTAATAATCTATAAACCCTAGAGTACAGCTTTTAAATTCATCTTATAGCCTTTGTTTTGGGTTGTATGTATGCTTTCAATAACATGTTAATTTCCATTGTACATAGTTCAAGAAATGAAAAAAACTGACGTACAATCATTATGTCATTGATACAATCAATGAGATTGATTAACATTCTTGACTACGTACGTACATATATAATAGCCTCATCACCAACTTTATAGTAACCTAATTAATAAATAACATACGCTTATGACATTATTATATTATTATTAATTAAAACAAACTAAAGATTATTCATTCTTCATAACTTAGATTTCAGTCTTTACTCAGCAATCAGCAACCGATCGATCATCAAGTTTTGGTTTGAAGTCCACCATCCAATACCCGTTTCTTCATTCTTAATCTCTTGCATGTTTCTGTAAACATCCTGTAATTTCAACTGCATCTTAGATTATATATATATATATATATATATATAGTGTGAGGTTCATTGGGGAACACTAAAAAAGTGGGGAACCGGGGAACACTCTTAAAAATTTAACTTAACATGTTAAAAATTAATTTTTTAAACATCTTTTTCGGCGCTTCTCCTTATATATACTTGTAGAAGCATTTTTAATAAAAAAAATCAAAAACTAAAAATATTAAAAAAAAACAATTAAAAAAGGCTAAAAAAAAATTTTTACTCGACTAGATTCTCCTCCTTTTTATAAAGAAAAGCGCTGAAAAAAATTTTAAAAAAAATTATTTTTAACATGTTAAGTTAATTATATAAGATATAACTGTTTTTTAAACATTTTTTTTATATTTTTAGTTTTTGATTTTTTTATCAAAAATGTTTCTACTTGTATTTATAAGAAAAAGCGCCGAAAAAAAATTAAAAAAATATTTTTTTTTACATGTTAAGTATAATTTTTAAAAGTGTTCCCCTGTTCCCCACTTTTTTAGTGTTCCTCAATGAACCCTCCCCTATATATATATATATATATATATATATATATATATATATATATTGCATGGTATGTACATGGGTAATTATGTAATTTCATTACACATCTTTCACCTAATTAAGTACTGTACCCACATACCCTCATATCTTATGTTTAATTTATTTCTTTCTAAAAATATATATAAAATCTAAAATACAAACACTATAATTCTGAGAACTTTCACCGGCCAATAGCAAGATCCATCGCTTAGCCCTCTATGATACCAATAACCAGAGTATTGGCGGACTCATGAATTATTTGCTAGGGATACGGATAAGGGGTTCAACCACATTTTCAAAAGGTGTGGTAGGGTTTTTTGCCTAAAAAATACAATAATTTTTTTTTTTATTTCAAAGAGTGCGCCCGCCCACTCACAACACTAAGTAGATCTGCCCTTGAACCAGAGATGATCTGTTGTCGGCGATTCCTAACATCTATTTAAAAAAATATTTTTATTGTGGATTAAGTTGTTTGCTCTGTTACACGGACATTCAGGGATGGACCTACTCTTAAGGGTTGGGGGTGGTCGCCCCGTGTTAAAAAACTAGAAAATTTTTTGGTGTATTTTCACGCAAAAATTCTAATCGTCGCCCTTAAAAGTTTGATTTATCTTCTAGAAACTAAATCATAGGCCACCACTAAGTACATTCACATTTTCTTTAGTTTTTTATAATTCATTGGTGATCATTAATAGCTTTTCGTTTTTCTAGTAGGATATTACAACTTTTATATTACTGTTTAGGTCAATCTCTCAATTGACAGTGCACATGATCTGATTTTATAAAATATTGTTATCATGATTTTATATAGTCGTTAAATTAAGCAAAACACCAATTTATTAATATTATTGCTAACTTTTTTGGGCAACTTGTATCATGTGCTTGTGGCATACTTTTTAGGGTTCATTTATGGTATTGATGAAAACCATAAATTTAAATGGAAATCACACATGGTAATATAAGGCCGGAGGGTGTGGAGGCGTCACCCATGTCACCTCACATTCTATATCGTCACCACCCCACACCCTCTAATTTACAGTGGGGCGCCATTGATGAGGCTTCATCATGGTAACGAATGTTTTTTGCTTGATTGAGGTAGTTGGTCAAGATTAAGGGGGCGCTATAGACATTGAGGGGCCTTTATCCCACACCCTGCAAGTTAAGGGAGGGCGTGATAAAGTCCCCTGGCTGACGTGAATCCTATGTGGTACTGACGTGTCTTGATAAACCCTCTAGGGGCTTTATCCCACATCCCATAGCCTAAGTTAATACATGAAACTATTGTATCGGGTAGGGGCTGTGTACGACTAAGTACAAATATTTATTGCATTATAAATAATTAAATGACAATAAATAAACTTTAAATAATAAAAAAATATATAAAATATAGAAGCTTACTCCCATGGGACGTCCCCCACAAGCATCCAATCTCCATCCTTGTCTTCATATATTGGTGTGTACTCACATTCATCACCTTTTTAAAGAACAAAAAAATTTATTATCATCATATCCACCTCACTTTTGACTATAGTTAAAGGGATTGTCGGAAACATTGTATTTATTGCATATGAGAATAGTACATAAAATAATTATCGGATGTAAATTCAATCTCACGTCAGTTTAGGAAAAAACACATGTTTATTTACACGTTTAAGGTTGGCTTACTCTCTCAAATGTCAATTGATTTTAGAGAGAAACACTATTTTGTTTTAAATATTAGACAAGTAGAGTTACGGTTAAGTAATTAGTTGTATCAAATATCAGAGCTATGGTTTAGGTCTAATGCTACAACCGATGCACGTGGATGGCGTACATATTGTACGCCTTAACTACTTGTAAAAATCGATCCAAATAGCTAGCTTGTATTAAATGTCTTTCTAAGGGTGGATTGTTGGGTGCAGATCGATCCGATCTCACTCTCCATGCAATCTTATTACTAATTGGACAAATAACGGATAGCTAGATAATCGGTTTATCAATAATATAGATGTTTTTCTGATAGGAGTGAATTGATCCGAATCAACATAAAACCAAATTTTACTCATTCGGCACGTGTAGTAATACACAGGGTTTTTAACCTAGTTTGTATATATACACGAACCATAGTTTACAATAGATGATTTAGAAAAAGATAGAACACATAAAGTAATCAAACTTTTAAAAAAATGAAATTAATACCTGTTCATAATGTTAGAACTTTAAAACAGTGGCGGAGCTACCTTATGCCGGGGGGCAACGCCCGCTACGGCTTGGCGCGGAAAAATTTGGAAAAATTAGTGTAAATTTTGAAAAAAATTGAGGCTTTTTCGATTTCGTTACGGCTTATTTATAAAACGTTACGGCTCGGCGGATTTTCTAGATCCGCCGCTGCTTTAAAATAAATAAATAAATATATTAAAAAGATTTAAATGGAAAATGGGTTATTGTAAAATTTCTGAATTATGCATGGCAAGTATGTCTCTTTAGGTCTTACAAAAACTTTGTTCATAAATTACTCAAAACGATAAGTGACATTTGACTATGTCAATTGTTGTACGTTTACAACCCGCTAACCTAATTACAAAATTGAGATGATGCATCATGCATGTGATTAACTTGCTAAGGCCGGAGGGTGTGGGGGGCGCCACCCCGCCACCTCAGCTCCTATAGCGCCGCCGGCGCCATCGACCCACACCCACCAATTTAAGTTGGGGCGCCATGGAGGTGTCCGCCATCATGGTAACGGGAGGAAGGAGGTGTTTAGGTGGGTCCACTTGTTTTGCACCAATCAAAATTTTTTTTTATTTTGCTCTATATAGCGCCCCTAGGGGGGTTATCACCACACCCTCCATGTTAAAGGGGGGGTTATAAAGCCACCTGGCTGACGTGGCGCCTACGTGACGCTGAGGTGTCCTTATAAAGCCCCAAGGGGGGTTATCCCACACCCTCTAGCCTAATGAACACAAACAAATATTTAATATCATCAAAAAATACAAGAGAATGAAAACCTACCAAGACCAAAGAGGTTCCCAAGAGCCCTAACGAAATCCGAATACCCTTTGAAACCACTAATATCAATCTTGCGAAGAAATGGCGCGCCATCCATACTTACTTTCACATACATCTTGATTATAGCTCTCTTTCTATACGAACAAACCGGCGGCCATCCCACCGCTACTCCCGTATTTCTATTTTTCCCATCACCACCACCACCGTCATCACCACCAAGAAAATCCAAAAACACCCTCTTTTTCTCTTTTTTCTCTCCACCACCGCCGCCCGGTAACCCTAGACGGAGCTCAGTGATCTCAAGCCCAAGCCCTTCTGTTGCCATGTTTTGTAATTAGGGTTAGTGTTCTTTTGTAATATAAAGAAGCAATGAGTTGTGTTTGTGAGCAATGCTTGTTATATATAGGTAAATATGATTGACATTAGAGAGGACATGGGGAGGACAATCATGTTACATGTCGGTCACATGAGTTACAAATGTGGGGTAGGGTGTAGGTTGGATTGGGGCATAGGGGTGGGGGTAGGGGTGTATACATATAACTATATGTATTCCAACCAACAAGACACTTAAAGACCGGCAAATATATAAAAAGAAGGTTGGATATTAGGCAAGATCGTAGGGCTAAAGATTTTCTTGATTATTTGGTGGGATTAGATTGTGGCCGTGTGATGTGGGTTTGTGGGGACAAACCATGTGGTTTTTGCCTTGTTAAACCGGGAGTAGACTTGGACTATATATATATTCATACGTAGTTATTCACACCAATCATCACTTGAATAAAAAATATTAACTTTTAGGACCTTTTTCACTTCAAGTTATATAATATATTGGAAGTTATCATCACTTTGGAAGTTTAAAATATTAATATATTGTTGAATGTCTTTTGTTGTTTCTAAACAAAAAATATATATATTGATACTGTAGCCCTACTATGTTGCTTTTAGAATGGAGGAATTATTGGTATGTGGTAATTAGTTGGATACTATTATGTGTTGTTTGTTGTTATTAATTATGGGTGGGGGTTGTGGTGTTAAGAGGCTTGAAAATTCTAGCTCATATAGTGTTTAAAGCAATGTGTGGTCTTTTGTTAGAGGGGAGTATGAGAAGCCTCTTTGCTTGTAATATTGATATACAAACAAATTGCAATGGAGATTTCGTATGAGGCAACATACCCTTTTCATGGTGAATCAGAGAATTTCTAGTAGCACTACTAGAAAATTGCTATTATTTCTACCAAAATTTTCTACACATTTCCTACGAACGAAAATGCTGACACTTTTCGTGAGAAATAAGTAGAGAATTCCAACCAAACATTTGTATGAGAAAGGAGTTGGGAAATCTGTAGGAAATGCGTTAGAAAATGATTACCCACGAGTAGAATTCCTACAGCTCATTTTCGTGGGAAATCTGTGGGTAACTGTAGTTACCCACGGATTTCCAACAGAAATTGACGTTTGAATAGTAGCAGTTTTCTAGTAGTGTGACAGTTAAAATATGTCATCTATTGATTAGAGAAATATTTTCTTGAACAGCTAAAACAACATTGTGTGTGTAATTGTAAACATGGTGTATTGATGTAATTAGGGTTGTGTGTGTAATTGTAAACATGTTGTATTGATGTAATTAGGGTTTACAGTAAAGAGAAGGTTATATAGTAATCACATTTACACAATAAGCCTCTAGTTATATTTACATGATATCAACTCTAATTCAATCTAATAACATCGTGTCTAATATTCCCCCGCAAACTAAGGTCAGAAACAACATGTAGCTTGAATCATAAAACTGTAAATCTGTGAGTAGGTAGAGGTATGGTAGATATATCTGCATTTGATCTTTTATATATAATATCAACTGATATTTAATTTTTTTTCTTGATGTGTAACCTTTTTCTCGTACAAAGTGAAAGTTAACTTCAACATGCTTTGTTCTAGCATGGAATATGAGATTTTTGGAAAGGTCTATAGCACCAAGGTTATCAACCCATAGAGTTAGGACAAGAGTTGTGTCTGTCAGAAGTTCTTTTAGCAAGTCTTGTAACCATGTAAGTAGAGTCATTGTGTCCGGTAGAGTTTTGTATTTTGATTATGTGGAGGACTGAGAAATTGTTTTCTGTTTTCTATTTTCATGCGACCCAAGAGATCTGGTAGAACCTATATATATGGAGAATCCCCCGTGAATCGACGGTCATCCGGGCAGCCAGCCCAGTCAACATTTGAAAAGGCACGGAGGGTGGATGAGCCCTGCTAGTAAGCATTAGTAGTGCTGGGGCCCTAATGAATTAGTAACCCATAATCAATTGTGCCCTTTTAGATAGAGAAGGATGTGTTTTGCAGCAGACCAGTGGTTTTCTATGGGAGCATGCATGTATTGACGGACTTTGTTGACTGCATAAGTGACGTCTAATCTGATACCATGCTAAAGCACTTTTGGGTGTCTATAGTAAATTTGTTATATTAATGTAGTTAGAGTTTACAATGAGTAGGGGTTATATACTAATCACATTTGCATAATACCCCTTTTAGCTATAGTTACGTAAGATCTGACCTGATGCACTCTAGTAACATTGTGTCTAATATGAATGAGTTATGGACTGGAAATTGAAAGCTAGAGAAAAAATTTCTAATGTTGCACCCTACGAAAAGAAATGGTGAAGGACATGTTACAACACTAGTTTGTTACAAAGCTAATTATAAACATTTAGATATGTTTTATTATTGTGGTAGTTTTAGAGACTATACAAAGCCTACCAAGTTAGAAGAGTGGCAAGCAGCTTTAGAGGGAATAAGATTCAAGGATTAGTCACTTTAAGACTGAGTACCTTTACCTGATTTCAGTGGCGTATGTAATGAGGGGATACCCATATCACTATTGAGGGTCAAGTGGTTCCGCAGACCACTAATTTCAAGTAGATAAGACCATTTGTATAAATGGATGGTGAGATAGATAGCCACGTAGCCCACCGCATCGACGTTGACTGTAGTTAATGGTGAGCGACAACTTGGGTATTGTTCGACAAGAGGTTCCCGAATAAATTAGAGAAATTTTATAAGGTTGTAGTTAGACAAGATACATTGTATGAGACAAACTGTTATGCCATCATGAAGATACAAATGCAAAAGATAAAGGTAGAAGATTGACGGGTGGTCCATTGGACAACCCTTAATGATGTTAAGAGACAAATTTATCCTTCACTTAATCGCGTAATTATCTTGAATTAGATAACTACAGTTGCTTATGTTTCAGGTATGCTTTGGGAGCTAAAAGTGGATAAAACGCAGCTTTGGACGGTTTGGAGTTGAACGGGTCATGCATGGAATGAAAGAAGAAACAAAACCCAACATTCAGGGCTCCACCGTAAATTACGGTGGCCACCGTAATTTACGATGGCCCTGAAATATGCTCAATTCTCACCGTAACACAGGCTCTAGCTACCGTAACATCTTGATGTCCACCGTAATTTACGGTGGAGACCGTAAATTACGGTGGAGCCGACGGACAAACTCGTAACTGCCTCATTAAATCAGTTTTGGTGGTGTCTTTTCACATATCTCATCATTGGACGTTTTCTCTGAACATTGGGGGCGATTTTGGCTGGTTCTACCTTGTTCTAAACAATTCTAAACATTTGGTTCTTGTTTTTGATTCGTATGAACTTGAATTTGGATGTTATGATGATCAACCGAACAATGTCCGGCTAAACTTGTGGTGATCATCTTAGGTGAAGGTTTCTCTAAACTCTTGTGTGTTTGTTCCGTTATTTCTAGAATGATAACTTATGTTTGTTCCGTTATTTCTAGAATGATAACTTGTGTTTGTTTGATTATCATGGTGTATGCCTAATTGTTTGTAGCTTGTTAATTGATAGTGCAATTTCTAGTCTCAATCGTACGTTCTTGGTGCCGTTGGCAATCGAGATATCACGGGAAGGGTTAGGGTTGGATATTGATTAATTGATCATCGGGAAACAACCTCGCATTCATATAATCCGAGTACGTTGTTCCCTTTTATCACAACAATTGTTTATACACGAGTTATGTCTATGTAACTCTTTCTAGTTGGAATTTCACACAAGTGTTAAAAGAAACTGAATCCTAAGATGGTCATTGTTCTCATAATCTGAAGTAAAAATCCAATCTTGATTAGTGGTCATTGATAATTTAGTTTTCTAAAACAAACAATCCAAATCATTGATCTTTAATTTCTGCAAATTAGGTTAATTGTAGTTAAATCGCAAAGCTATAAAATCAACACATTTTCCACATACTCCCTGAGTTCGATACCCATTTACCACTATCTATAGTTGTTATTTGGATTAAATTTGCGTGTACTACGACAACACGTCAAATTTTGGCGCCGTTGCCGGGGAGTTGTGCGCAACGTGTGTCAGTTTGTTAGTTTTGTTTTGTTATTTTCGGGTTTACACTGGTGTGTTTAGTGTGCAGGTTCTACGGGTGCATGCATACTAGAGGCTCTCACAAGTCGTCACCATTGTCATTTGATCCGGAGATCGAAAGAACGTTGAGGCAAAACAGAGTTTTAGTAAGAGAAAACAGAATTATTGGTTCACCTACCTCACCCATCACACCACGAAACATCATGCAAGAATCTCAAATACCACCCACAACGGGTCAAACGACCTCATCATTTATACCTACTTCCACACACCCATCACCAAACACAACCATACCTAATATCACTAAAATTCCTACTTCACTTCATGACACTACACCAACCAACACCACACAACCGATCACTACTCAAGTTGAACCCAATCTTACCTTTAGCCCTTCATCCACAATACCACCATTGTCACACTTCTTTCCCCCAACTACAGGTCAATCATCCTCTACTTACACAATACCACCAAATTCAACTATTGTCCATGCTACCTCTACATTTAGACCATCAAACCAATTAGGCTTCCAATACTCATCCATTCCATTCGGGCAATCCTCGGGTATTCAAGGAGATGGATATGATGATGGCTATGAAGAGGAGTTTAGAGGGTATGAAGAGGAAGGTTTTTACTATGGGGGTGATGGAGGCTACTTGGGACCGCAAGGAGGAGTGGGTCAACAAAGTCAACCGATCCAACAATTTCAAGACACGAGTAGACTACCAGTTGGGGTGCAACACATTAGACCACAAGGGCCACAACTGCAACGCCCTACACCGCTACATCAAGTACGTCCTCAAAATATACAACCACAGTTTCAAAGACCGATTCAACAACCACCACAAATGCCGCAATACCAATTTCAGCCACCCTTTGCACCTCAAGGGCCTATGCAAATGGGTCAACCAAGAGCACCATTGGGTGCCCCTCAAAGACATCACCGGGAGGTCGTACGGGGAATTGAAGCTCACTTCCGGCCTATTATTACTAACAATCCTTCGCCGGTAGTGATTCCACACCATGCGGATGGAAGAACTTTTGAAGTAAGAACAACCGCCCTCCAAAGTCTACCAAAGTTCAAAGGGTTAGCAACGGAAGAACCCTATTTTCATTTAGAGACATACGACTCCATTTGCAACACTATTGGAGGTCAAGGGTTTTCTTCGGATGATGTTAAGTTGGTTCTCTTACAATTCTCTTTGGAAGACAAGGCAACGAGATGGTTTCACACTCTACCATCCGCATCGATCTTTACATGGGCCGATATGCAACAAATATTCTTGGATGAATATTATACCTCTCAAAAGACTAATGATGCAAGAAGAGGTTTGAGAAGCTTCCAACAACAATCGGGAGAGATGTTTCATGAAGCCTTCGAAAGGTTTAATATGATGTTACGGAATTGCCCTCATCATGGGATCCAATTATGGGAATTGTTGAACGCTTTTCACGAAGGGTTGAGTTCGGAGGATGCACGGGATTTAATGTCGATCACTAATGGTACATTCGGTACGAATTATGAGAATGTTGATTGGGCATTTTTAGAGCAAATGGCGGTGAATTCCAAGAGGAAGGCCCAATCTTCAAGAAGGGCAAGGCATGTGATACAAAGGCCACAAGTGCATGGAGTAGAGAGTGGCAATGTGTAAGCCACAAATCAAGTGTACAATGTGTGCACTAATTGCAATGAAATAGGCCACACGGCGGAAGTTTATGTAGTGGGGGTGGTTGATGAACAAGTAGAAGAAGTGAATGCAATTCAAGGAGGGGGTGGTCGAAATTTCAACATGAACTCCAACACATACCACCCCGGGTTACGAAATCATCCTAATTTCCGTTATGGGAACGCGGCGAACCATGCTAACCCAAACTTTCAAGGAGCTCAAGGTAACTTTTTACCTCGCCAACAATACAATCAAAGCAATTATCAGGGTGGAAACAATTATGGGTACCAAGGGCAATTTCAACAAACGGGTCAAAGTGGTTCGGGTCAACCTTCGTCAAGCGGGAATGAAGTCATGGACATGCTTCGGGCTATGCAACAAGATATGCAAAAACGGAATCAACTCGACGAAGTCCGGATGCAAAAGGATGAGGTTCGTGACAAGAGCATTCAATCACTAACAACTCAAATGGGTCAATTGGCAACCGATGTGGCGGAGTTGAAGAAAAGCAAGGGTCAACTTCCTAGCGACACCAAGGTAAATCCTTCACATGGTACGTCACGAGGTAATGTTAATGTTCATCATGTTAGTGTTTTAAGAAGTGGAAAGGAATTTAAAGCCAATTTGTCACCCGAATTGGTTGAGGGGGTAGTTGAGGATGTCACGGGTAATGAAAGTGACGATGATAAAGTTTCACCAGTTAAACCTAAAGAACCAAATGTTAACAAACCGGGGTTGGGTGAAAATGAAAAAAAGTGAAAAAGTTGAGGGTGAACCGAGTCAAGTCCCGTTTCCATCTGCTTTACTTGACCCGGGAAAGAAAAATTTTATTGCATCAAGAGGTCCCCAAAAAGAAGAATTGTGGGACATGTTTAAACAAGTAAAAATCAACCTTCCACTACTTGATGCAATAAAACAAGTTCCCGCTTATGCTAAATTTCTAAAGGAATTATGTACACAAAAAAGGCAACAAAAGAAGAAAATGCCTAAGCGGGTGGATTTAACCGGGCAAGTAAGTGCAGTTTTAAATGGGGAGCTTCCTCCTAAGCTCCAAGATCCGGGCACGCCATTAATTAACATTCAAGTTGGTAATTTTCAAATGGCAAAGGCGTTACTAGATCTTGGAGCCGGGGTAAGCATTTTACCGGAGGTCTTATATGACCAATATGACTTTGGTCCGTTAGCTAGGGTGGAGACAACGGTTGTTTTAGCCGATTTGTCTCATAAGCTACCTCGGGGGATGGTTCAAAATGTAATTGTTAAAATTGATGAGTTTTATTACCCGGTTGACTTTCTAGTCTTGGACTACTCGTCTGCGGACCCAAAACAACAACAAAATGTCATTTTGGGTCGGCCATTTTTTAGCACCGCGCATGCTGTGATCGATTGTAGATTTGGTACAGTCGATATGACTTTTGGGAATCGAAAAATGCGTTTGAATGTTTTTACTAACAATTCTAATGCTAATGGTGTTGATGAGTGTTTCATGGCAGATTTAGTTGATGGATGCAACCCGCATGAGTATGAGGAGGATGGTATGGATGTTTGCTTGTGTGATTTTTCTGAACAGGTACATACTTATGCACTACGGGTTGAAGAGGAAAAACAGGATGCTATGGCTTTGAAAGAAGGTCGACCGCCATTGACTCATCAATTCGAAGGCTTACCGGCGGAAATAAACTCGGGTACTAAACATCATTAGAAGAACCGCCAAAGTTGGAACTCAAAGACTTGCCAAACCACTTGAAGTATGCTTTCCTAGGGGATAATGACACCATACCGGTCATTATTGCCTCTAATTTAGAGTCGGCGCAAGAGCAAGCATTATTGGAAGTTTTGAAAGAAAACAAAGGAGCTATTGGATGGACGATTGCCGATCTCAAAGGAATTAGTCCATCAATCGTCATGCACAAGATTATTACCACCAAAGATGCAAAACCAACACGAGAAGCTCAAAGGCGATTGAATCCGAACCTAAGGGAGGTAGTAAAAAAGGAGGTAATTAAATGGTTAGATGCGGGAATTATCTATCCGATTTCGGATAGTGCTTGGGTAAGTCCTACCCAAGTTGTGCCTAAGAAGGCCGGTATTCAAGTAGTCAAAGATGAAAATGGTGAACAAATTGCCACCCGACCGGTTACTGGGTGGCGAGTATGTATTGACTACCGAAAATTGAATGCCGCCACTTCTAAGGACCATTTCCCGCTACCTTTTATTGACCAAATTATTGAAAAACTGTCGGGTCAAAAATATTACTGCTTTTTGGACGGGTATTCGGGTTACAATCAATTAGCAATGCACCCGGATGACCAACACAAGACCACCTTCACTTGTCCATATGGCACCTTTGCCTTTCGGCGAATGCCATTTGGCTTGTGCAATGCACCGGCAACTTTCCAACGATGTATGATGAGTATCTTCTCGGACATGGTTGGAGAGCCGCTTGAAGTGTTTATGGATGACTTCTCAATCTTTGGCACCAGTTTTGAATCTTGTCTCAACGAATTACAAAAAGTTTTAAAAAGATGTGTTGAGAAAAATTTAGTGCTTAGTTGGGAGAAAAGTCATTTTATGGTGCAAGAGGGAATTGTGCTAGGTCACGTAATTTCGGAAAGGGGAATGGAGGTGGATAAGGCAAAAATACGGGTAATAGCATCTTTGCCACCTCCGAAAAATGTTAAGGGTGTAAGGTCATTTTTGGGACATGCGGGGTTCTATAGACGTTTCATAAAAGGTTTTAGTGTTATCACCAAACCTTTATGTAACTTGTTATTAAAAGATGTCCCATTTGATTTTACTAATGAGTGTATGCAAGCTTTTACTGTTTTGAAGGAACATTTGGTTAAAGCTCCTATTTTGCAACCACCGGATTGGTCAAAGCCGTTCGAGATAATGTGTGATGCAAGCGACACTACGATTGGTGCAGTTTTGGGCCAACGGGTTGATAAAAAACCGGTGGTGATTTACTATGCAAGCAAGACCTTATCCGAAGCGCAACTGAATTACACCACAACCGAAAAGGAATTATTAGCGGTGGTGTATGCTTTGGATAAGTTTCGTTCGTATATTTGGGGGAGCAAGGTGGTGGTTTATTCGGATCATAGTGCGGTCCGATATTTGATGGAAAAAAAGGACGCGAAGCCTCGTTTGATTCGGTGGGTATTGTTGTTACAAGAATTTGACTTAGAAATTCGAGACAAAAAGGGAAGTGAGAACGTAGTGGCGGATCACTTGTCTCGGATTCCGGTAGAAGGGATTGATGATGTTAGTGAAATAAACGAAAGGTTCCCCGACGAGCAACTCTTAGCCGTTTCCACTTTTGTTGCACCGTGGTATGCTCATTACGTAAATTACTTAGCCACGGGTGCCATCCCAAATCATTGGACCAAGAAGCGAAGACAACAATTTATGGTCCAAGTGAAGCAATACATTTGGGATGAACCGGATCTTTTCAAGATCGGGCCGGATCAAGTTATTCGGAGATGTGTGCCCGAAACAGAGGTGTTGGAAATCTTAACTCATGCCCATTCATCCGCGTGTGGAGGTCACTTTAGTGGGCATAAAACGGGCTACCGGGTTCTCTCATGTGGGTTTTATTGGCCCACAATTTTCAAAGATGCTTGTGAGTTTGCAAGGAACTGCGTGAATTGTCAAAAGATGGGAAGTATTTCAAAGAGGGACGAGATGCCATTACCACCAATCTTGGTTGTAGAAATATTTGATGTATGGGGCATTGACTTTATGGGTCCCTTCCCGAATTCAAATGGTTTTCTATATATTTTGGTAGCGGTGGATTACGTCTCGAAGTGGATTGAGGCTATTGCAACAAGAACAAATGACCACTCGGTTGTTTGTAAATTCGTTCAATCCAACATTTTCTCCCGTTTTGGTATTCCAAGAGTTATCATAAGTGACGGTGGTTCGCATTTCAAGAACTTTAACTTCGGGAAACTATTGAAGAGGTATAGCGTGAATCACCGGATTGCCACACCTTACCATCCGCAAATGAGTGGACAAGTCGAAGTGTTCAACCGTCAAATAAAGGAAATTCTCATGAAGAAGGTTAGAATGGATAGGAAGGATTGGTCGAGCAAGTTGGATGATGCGTTGTGGGCATACCGAACGACCTACAAAACTCCGATTGGCACAACTCCTTACCGGATGGTTTATGGAAAGGGTTGTCACTTGCCAATGGAGTTAGCGCATCGGGCACATTGGGCGATTAAGACGGTGAATGCGGACTATGATGAGG